>JAVKPL010001519.1:0-16641 GCA_032173675.1 Gastrolobium villosum | reverse complement strand
CGATGTGTACGAGTTGTTGAGAGTCAATTTAGCTTCTATTTGGCGAACAAGTTTCGTTGAAGAAGACACGAAACTTTTTAAATTAAAAATAAATATATTTGTCTTACCACTTAGGTCGTTAATCGTAAAGTCAACGAAGAGGAATTCTCTATGATCAGTTAATATATGCATATTCGATAAAGTGTGTGTCATTTTAAAAGAGGTAAAATTGTGTTATTTCATTACGATGGAGATTCCTAAATCCAAAAGAAGGGTTGGGGCTCCATATTGGGCCTCTGATTACATTGTGTAATCAGCCCAAGTTATGATGTCCATTGTCATTAGTGTATTGGGTCCAATTATATTGCTATTTGTTAGTTGTGCATTCAGTTTGAGAACCTTTATTGAATGTTTTGCTTACGTGTCATTTCATCAATTCAGTTACTTGGTTGTTAGGAGGTGTGGCATATAAAGGGAATGGAAGTATCATTTGGGAATTATTCAATAAAATATACAGTTTTCTTGGTCCTTCTTTCTCTGTTTTTCCATTGATCTTCTTGTTCGTTCCTTGAGATTTCCATATAGGATCTGTTATCCTAACATTGGTGCTTTCATCTCTTCGAAGCTCAAGAATCACTCACCATGCGTGTGCAAGATTTGGCGGATGAATTCGGTCAATTCCAGCTTCGCGTTGATCGTAGCTTGGAGGATCTACAAGCTAGGGTTGAGCAACGGTTTACTGAACATCAGACTCGGTTCACCAATCTCAATCTACAACTTCAGGAAATACATGCAGTGGTGGTAGGTAACGCTGCTCATACACATGGTGCACACTCATCGGCTAGTACTGATTTGGGTGGAACATCTCATCAACACTTTGCTCCTGATGATCCTCGCTCCCTGATGAAGTCTATTCGCATGGAATTGCCTGTGTTCAATGGATCTGATCCTAATAGCTGGATTTTTCGTGCAGAACTGTATTTCAGGTTGCAACAAGTTCCCGAACCGTTAAAAGTCCGATTGGCAGGAATGCGCATGGAAGGTTTAGCTGGTCCTTGGTTTCAGTGGCTCTTCCATGGTGATTCGATTCGATCTTAGGAACAACTAAAATTGGCAATTCGCCAGCACTTTGGAGGTACGGCTTACACTGATTTGCGGGGTGTGTTGTCAGAATTGACACAGGATAGGAGTTTGAATGACTACATTCGAAATTTTAAGGCCTTAATCAAAAAGATGAATAATGAAGAACTGCGTAGGAGGAGGGGATTGGGCCTATGCTACACTTGTGATGATAAGCGGAATGTTCGTCATAAGTGTCCTTCAAAAATGTTTTTGATGGTGGGAGATTTTGAGGACTTTGCTGATGAATCTGATGAGCGGATTGTGTGGAAACCTGAGGTAACTTATGAAGCTACCCTTCATTCCTTGAAAGGTGATAAGAATCCTCGAGCTCTTCAATTTCGGGTGAAATTCAAGGGATAGTTTATGGCAATCCTTATTGATTCAGGTAGCTCCCATAATTTTGTGGGGTTATCTACTGTGAAGGTCCCTAGGATGCGAGTGTTTTAGGGGAATGATGAATTTTTAATTTGTGATAGAAAATGCTTAAATGTGCTGTTGGAAATTCAAGGATATTATTTTTCTGTTGATTTGTGGGTTGTTGAGTTGACTGGTTTTGAAATCATCTTGGGAATCTCCTGGTTGAGTAAATTGGGCAGAGTCATTCATGACTATGCTGATTTATCCATGGAATTTCTGTCAACAGAAGGGAGAGTAATTTGACATGGTGAGTCTATTGGTGGTAGTGAGGAGCCTGTGGAGAAGCAGTGCTTGTTATTGAAGGGTGATATGGATGCTCAGGGGCCTGAATGCTTACCTGAGTTATGGGAATTAAAACATAAAGTTCCCTTAGCTATTTGGAATATACTGATACAGTTCCAGCCAGTGTTCCAATTGCCACCTTCTAGGAGCTACGATCATGCCATACATCTAGTTGAAGGAGCTCAACCAGTCAATGTTCGGCCATATAGGTATGCTCATCATCAGAAAGGAGAGATTAAGAAACAGGTTTCTAAGTTGTTGGCTTCGGGATTCATCAAGGAGAGTAGGAGTCCTTGAAACATGATAATTCTTGGAGGATGTGTATTGACTATAGAGCTTTGAACCATCTCACAGTCAAGGACCGTTTTCCAATACCTACAATAGATGAGCTATTGGATGAGCTTAAGGGAGCCAATGTCTTCACCAAACTGGATTTGAGGAGTGGTTATCACCAAATCTTGTTGGTTCCAGAAGATACTCCAAAGAATGCTTTTAGGACTCATGAGGGGCACTATGAGTTCTTGGTGATGCCTTTTGGCTTAACCAATGCCCCTTCGACATTCCAGGCAGCCATGAACCACATGTTTAAGCCCTATCTGAGAAAGTTTATCATAGTGTTCTTTGATGATATTCTTATATATAGTGGATCCATGGAGGATCATTATCATCACCTTATTCTCACCTTGAGTTGTTTGCAGGACAATCTATTTATGGTCAAACTTAGCAAATGCTCCTTTGCTTTGACAGAAGTGGATTATCTTGGCCATTTAGTTTCGGGTGGGGGTGTTAAGGATGATCCCAAAAAAATTGAAGCCATGCATCAATGGCCATAACCTAAGACCATTAAACAGTTGAGAGGTTTCATTGGTCGTACAGGTTATTACATAAGGTTCATTCAACTCTATGCTAACATAGCTTCTCCACTGACTGATATGTTGAGAAAGAATGCTTTTTTCTGGATAGAAGCAGCTTATGCAGATCTGAAAAGAGCAATGTCAGCAACTCCTGTTCTAATCCTTCCTGATTTCTCTTCACCTTTTGTTGTGGAGACTGATGCTTCAGCTGTGGGAATAGGGGCTGTCCTTCATCAACATAATCATCCTATAGCATCTTTTAGTAAAAAGCTTGGGCCAAGGATGAGGGTAGCTTCTACATATGTTCGGGAACTATATGCCTTAACTGAATCCGTGAAGAAGTGGAGGCACTACTTGCTGGGTTCCAAGTTCATAATTCGCACGGATCATATGAGTTTAAAGGAAATCCTGACACAAACTGTGCAAACCCTTGAACAACAAAGATATGCTTGCAAGTTGTTGGGTTATGATTTTAGCATTGAATACAAACCAGGTGCAACCAATGTGGTTGCTGATTCTTTATCCAGATGCTTTGAAGATAAGCAGCCAAGTATGAATTTAGTCTTGCTTTCTGAAGTTTCCTTTCCTTTGTTGAATCAGATCAAAGAAGAGAATAATTCTGACCAAGAGCTCATAGCCATTCGGGAAAAGTTGTACAATAATGACTTGCTGAGTTCTGACATTATTGATAGAGATGGTATTTTATACCATAAGAATCGATATTTGTTGGGAGCTACCTCTGCATTGAAGGATTTAACTATGCAAGAGGCACATTCTACTCCTATTGGTGGTCATGCAAGCATTCCCAGAACCTTTCTCAGACTTTCAGCTTTCTTTTATTGGAAGGGTGTGAGAAAAGATGTTCATGATTTTGTGGAAAAACGCTGCACTTGCCAGATGATCAAAACCACAACTTCTCCTCCTTTAGGACTGCTACAGCCCCTACCCATCCCACATGATGTCTTTGAGGATTTAAGCATGGATTTTATAACGGGTTTGCCAAAGTCCAAGGGGTTCAATGTGATTCTGGTGGTAGTTGATCGTTTAACTAAATTTGCCCATTTTGGTGCATTAGCTACACCATACACAACCACCAAGGTGGCTGCATTGTTCTTTGATATTGTCATTAAACTCCATGAATTCCCTAAGACCATTGTTTCTAATAGGGACTCAATTTTTTTGAGTCATTCTTGGACTCAACTCTTCAAATTTAGTGGAACAAGTTTGAGGACTAGCACTTCTTATCACCCCCAAACAGATGGGCAAACTGAAGTCACCTATCGCTACTTGGAGCAGTACCTTAGAGCATTTTGCCATGAAGAAAACCATAAATGGGCATTGTTCTTAGGGTGGGCTGAATATCATTATAATACTGATGTTCATTCTTCCATTGGAATGACCCCCTTCCAAGCTTTATATGGAAAAATTCCATCCATGATTCCTTCTTATATCAAAAGGTCAATTCGGGTTGAAGTTGTTGATGCAACATTGAGCCATAGTGATGAGTTACTAAGATGCCTTAAGGAGCATTTGAAGAGTGCCCAGAATAGAATGAAGGTCCAATCAGACAAACACAAGAAGGATATTACTTTTTCAGCTGGTGACTTGGTTTTGGTTAAATTGCAACCTTACAGGCAGATCACCTTAGCTCATAGACAATTCCAGAAACTCTCCAAGAGTTACTATGGTCCTTATCCTATTGTCCGAGTTTTGAGTCCTATAGCCTATCAAGTTGGCTTGCCTGCTAGATGTCGTATCCATCCTTCTTTCCACATCTCTGTTCTCAAACCATTTAAGGGTGATGTTTCTGCTACTGTTGTTCCATTGCCTGATCTAACTAAGGAGAATCATCATGTCCAAGTTCCATTGCCATCATTGATGTCTCGCATTATACAAGGTGTACAGGGCAGTCTTCGACAATGGTTAATTCAATGGACTAATTCTCTTCCAGAGGATGCTACTTGGGAGTTCGAAGAGGATATCCTCAAGTTCTATCCAGAGTTCTCTTTGCCACAGTTGAACCTTGAGGACAAGGTTCTTATTGAAGAAAGATGCAATGTTACAGTGGAGATTCCTAAATCCAAAAGAAGGGCTGGGGCTCCATATTGGGCCTCTGATTACATTGTGTAATCAGCCCAAGTTATGAGGTCCATTGTCATTAGTGTATTGGGTCCAATTGTATTGCTATCTGTTAGTTATGCATTCAGTTTAAGAACCTTTATTGCATGTCTTGCTTACGTGTCATTTCATCAATTCAGTTACTTGGTTGTTAGGAGGCGTGGCATATAAAGGGAATGGAAATGTCATTTGGGAATTATTCAATGAAATATAAAGTTTTCTTGTTCCTTCTTTCTCTGTTTCTCCATTGATCTTCTTGTTCGTTCCTTGAGATTTCCATTTAGGATCTGCTATCCTAACATATTTTAAGAGAGAGAAAGAGATAGATAAAGGAGGAGAAAGAGTTGACAAAAAAAATAAAGGTGTGGGTCCCATTTTTTGTGAGAGTGAAATGATATAAGTTATGTCATTTAAAAAGATAAACATTTTTTCCTTAAATGTTATCCGCTGGCAGTGGGAGTTCAGTGGAAACTATCATTCCACATATTAATGGTTAAATTAACAAAACTCAATAACAAAGTACGACACCACTTCTTTGTAGTAAAAAAAAAGCACGACACCACTTTCTCAACCTCTTACCTTAAAACATTTATGTTCTTTATTTAACCCATGAAATTGAAACAAAGTTTCCTACCATTATATCACTTTCAAGTGTAGAAATTATTTAATTTTAAAATATACCTTTGTTCTGGGTTAGTCACCACGACTTAGGACAAAAGTCAAACCTGGAACTCGGACAACCTCCATCCTAGTGGCCTTAATGGACTCCCCCCCCAACGATAACGACGGTGGGTTTCCAATAACTATCCACTCTCTTGAGTAACCGTTTAATGGCTCACCTATATATACATAAGAGACCCGTAAGCAAAAGGACATGTGTATAGAATACCCATTAATGTTCGTCCAGAACATTTGGCGCCGTCTGTGGGAAAGGTAAAACTATTCCTACACCTTTTTCTTGAGTCATGGCAAGCAATAATCGTGACGAGCGCGCGGTGGAGAACAATAATATTGGAGGAGGATTCTTTCCGATCCAGTGGGAGGAGTCATTCTTTAAATACAATTGGACAAGCTTTGATCCAGTTAGCAGAAGACATAAGGAATAGACATTATCAAGAAGGAGGAGGAAGGAGGCACCGGTCAGAAGAGAGACAAGAGGAAGAGAATGGCAGCATGGCAGAAACAGGAGAAGGGGTTCTTTATCTCCCCTTCCTAGTTATATTCCATTATATCATCCAACAGAGGGGGAAAATAGAAGAATGGAGGGTCGGAGAGGGCAACCGTTAAGGGAGTCATGAAGCCCTCCAGAAAGGATGAACTATCAAAGTAGAGGACGAGGGATAAATTGAAGAACTGAAGAGTGAGCACAGGTAGAGCATGCTCGAGAGATGGGAAGAAGTTGGCAATATCATGAAGCAGAAGGCGGGCAAGCAGGTTGGGAACAACCGGAGGAAGATCAACACCAACAAGTCTCCAGTATTATACTCATCAAGATGAAAGGTGGCAAAATCAAAGGCGATATGGAGAAGCTTATAGAAGAAGGAGGCTAGAAGGAGAAGGGTTTTACGGAAATCATAGAAGCGAGTTCCCGCCTGAGGAAATCAAGTATTATTACGTATGGGAAGGTCAAGGCAAGAGAGGAGGCCAACAACAGGCGGGTAATTTTAGAAAAAATACGGGTTATCAATATTATGGACAAGACCGCCAAGATGATTATGGCCCTCAATATTATGAAGGACAAATGATGAATGTAAGACAAGAAGGGCCAGGCTGGAACGGGCAAACTTGGGGAGCACCACATCAAACACAATTTCAATAGGGAATTCCTATAATGCCCATTAACCAAGGGCCGTCAGGAACCCCGTTATCTTGGAGAATAAGGGCGGAACCTATTCCGACTTGGTTTAAGCATCCAAATGACATGAAGGCGTATGATGGAAGCTCGGATCCCAGGGAGTTTGTAACGGTATTCCGAGCAGCAATGTCATTATGTGGAGAATCAGACTCTCTGTTATGTCGGACCTTCCCAGTTTTTCTGAGAAAACAAGCATTAGAATGGTTTACTGCCTTGCCAGACAATTCAATTGGTAGTTGGGCGGAATTGTCACTGCGATTTACACAACAAAAAATATTATGAGCGTTTTCAAACAGAAGCTAGACAAGTCAGGGGGTTGTAGAACCAAACGTATTTGTTGTTGTTCACCACCGGGTTACAACCATACACTCACCTTCGATCCTCCCTTATATTTCTATATTATATTTTATAATTAAGTAATTCGTTTGCTCAGATAATTCATTATTTCCCTATAAAATAGTCGAACCCTAATGTCTTAGAGATTTCAACCCTTTAATCCAATTAGAATCCTAGTGTCCTAGTAATCCCTCTTGAATTAAGCATTAAGCAAATGAATTACAAGTCTGCAATCTATGTAAGTCTATGTCTAGGTCATGCACAAATTGTTATTCTACCATTGTCCAGATTAAAATCCCAATATGTCTATTGCGAGCCCTAACCCTCAAAGCCTTATAATTAAGGTGATCAGTTCTAATCAGGATATGGAAAAATTAACATAGGCAGAATAAAACAAACAAACTAATTAAATGGTAAAAACAGTATAGAAAATATAAAGGATTCACATCGGGTCTGTGATCCAACTACAAAAGGAATTAGCCAGACATATTCATGTCTGACTTAAACAAATTAAAATAAAAATCGTTCATGAAAGAAAAAGAAAAGAAGAAGAAGATGAAGGATCAATTGTCTTCAATCTTTAGCATCGGTGGAATCCTGATCTCCAGCGTGAGTCTCCAAGAGCTGTCTCAATTCTCTCCAGCCAAAGATTGTGTCTCTGGGGCCTGAGTCTCTATTTATAGAGTTTGTGCCCTTGTATAGAAATCTTGATCAAATCTTCATCGTATATCTTGGATACAATCTCCTTTGATATAATCTGAGATAAGTTTTAAGATTTTTCCGTACCTCCCGCGCTACTAGCGCGGTGAAAATAACAAGTGCAACTGAATCCCGATGTAGGTTTGAAAAATATGTTAAGTCTGGTTTGATCTGTTAGCCTGATGTAGGTCAAATTATAAGTCTGACATGAGTTATATTTTAAAAACAAAAGACATGGCCCAGACCTAATAACCTGTTTAAGCTTATTAGGTATTCAAGAATTAAATAAAATTAAAATAATATTGCTTTATTATTCAAAATTATTTAAATAATAATTTTATTATTTTATTTAAAATAAATAATATGATATATGCTAGAATGTAGAATTATAGGTCGGACCTTGTAAAAGAAAGCATATGGCATAATTTCAAAATGGGAAAAAGTTCACCAGTACCCCTATGATTTACTCCAAAATCACCTATATTCCTGTGTTTTTTTGTATCACATATCCCTGTGTGCGGTTTGCAAAAGGGTATGTTTTTTAATCACATATGCCCCTGTGATTTTTTACTTTTTACAAATCAGAGGAGCATATGTGATTAAAAAAATAGAGTTCAAAAGGATATTGGTGAACTTTTCCCTTCTAAACATGCTTTTTTAAAGGTTTGAACCTGTTCTTTGTTATTAGATATAATAGACCAAGTTTAGTCTGATGTAGGTTGGGCCGTGCGCTCTTGATAGGCCGACTGATCGAATAACATCCCTACCTCCAATTAATTGTTAATTAACGTTTTTCTCTTAAAAAAATATATTCTAACATCATATAAGTCCGTAACTCTCATCAACATCAAACATTTAACCTAAAGTTTGTAATTTTTTGTTTATATTATTCATAATTCATCAATTATTCGACTAGTCCAATTCAAGCCAGATACGAATACATAAGTAGCAAAATTCTCCTTACCAAGATTTAACATAACTACATTTTCGGGGGCTCAAACTCTGACCATTTGTTAAACTAAGATAAATTCTTATAAATTGATCCACATATTTGGTTGGTAAAATTTGTAATTTTACAAAGAACAATACAATACTTTTCCTACTTTCTTCATTTTAAGAGAATAAGAGGTGGATCCTAATAATATGTCTCAGGACATCAAATTTGAATGTGGTCCCATAGTTATGAGCATTGGAGGTAGCCGAACCATATTTTATCCGGAACCACAACGGAGAGAGTTAGGCTTGCTCTAATACTTTTTAGGTAAACGGTAAACTCTGTCTCATTTAAAAGGATATAACGTTATCTGATTTAAAAGGATGTAAGGTTGTGTCATTTTAAAAGAGAGAAAGAAATAGATAAAGGAGGAGAGAGAGTTGACAAAAAGAATAAAGGTGTGAGTCTCACCTCTTTATGAGAGTGAAAGGATATAAGTTATGTCATTTAAAATAATAAACACTTTCCTCATATGTAAAACCCAAAAACTGTACAATGAGCAATTTTAATATTATATAGCAACTGGGTTACCAGATATAAATTAGTTAAAATAATTCCAATTCTTTTAGAAAGCAAATATTAGATTTAAATTTAGCGAGCTTGGATACTTATTCTGTGTTGGTGACGTCATCCTTTTAATTATATAAAATTCAGATTAATAAGTAATAGGTAAGTGATGGTATACCCTACTTTTATTAACAAATTAAAGAGAGTTCTAGGCATGGGCAAATAAAGTTTGGTGTTAAACAAAAAGACATGGTATATTCTTTTCTTTTCTTTTCTTTTGAATGAATTATTACAAGAATTCTTTTGTTTTATCAAATTGGTGTTCCTCAATTAGCAACACAGTTTAAATAGGTTAGGAGAGAATTTAATTTCGATTTTCACCTCATATGTTTATGAGGAAGAATGAAAAGTTTTTTTTTGGGTAAAGGAATGAAAAATTTTAATTGTAAATAAATTTTGATTTAAAATTAGTTTCATTTTCATATAAGATTTAAAAAATTGAAATTTGTGGGATATCGAGAACAACTAGCTTCGAAAAGAGAAAATTAATGTCAGTATATAATATATAAAAAAAACTCTTTGTTTTCATGCAAAATAATGAAAGATACAAAATTTGGTAACGCTTCTTTCAATATTATTGAACAAAATTATGATTACTCCATAGCAGAGTGACAACATAACGGCCTAAACTCAACTTTTCTTTGATCCCTCGTAACCGCCAACCTTGTTTAATTACTCCTTTTTTTTTTTTTGGTGAAAGTTTAACTACTACTTTTTTTTTTTTTGAAATAAAAGGAAAACTAAATACTATTACAAAATCTTGGGCTAGCTACACCCATACAATCCCTCCTCAACAGACTACAACATTCTGTGGGGGGTTCCTGTAACACATGAAGGTCCCAATCAGTCCAGCGGTTGCCATGTGAGGCTAAGAAATCTGCCACCATATTACCTTCCCTGTATGTATGGCTAACCTTGATGATCCACGGTCTCTTCAAGTAGGAAATAATGCGATGAATCAACGAGGACGCAGGATGACAAGAGTCACATCCCTCGGTAATAAGATCAAGGGCTACTTGTGAATCACCCTCGATCCACAACTTCCTGCAACCCAGATCCCAGGCCGTTTGTAAACCGCTGAGAAGACCCCAGATTTCAGCCCTAAGAGAAGAACCTTTACCTAAGTTCCTGCTAAAACCAACGATCCAACTGCCCGTGTCATCTCTGATGACTCCACCACAGCTCGATTGAGCTCCTCCCCTACTACTAGAACCGTCAACGTTCAGTTTCATCCATTCATCGGGAGGGAAGGTCCAGCAAATAAAGTTCTCATACTTCTCAGTTCTGATAGTTCCTGCTATTCCCATCCTAGTGTAGGCATCGTTCATATTAGATATAAAGATTTTCACTCCCCTTATAAGAGCATCCTGGTTCGAATCTTTCTGGTTGAAGACCAAGTCATTCCGGGCCTTCCAAATAAACCACAAAGTCGTTCCAAAAAGCTGACTCCAATCCCAACAAGCACTTCCGATATTCCTTTTCTCCAGGTTAAACTGCAACCAGTGTTTGAGGTTCAAATGGTAAAAATTAGGACATGGGTGGTCAAGAAGAAGACGTTGCCAGATACCCTTGCTCCACACACAATTTCTAAGAACATGGATAATATCCTCGGGTTCCTGGTTGCACCTAGGACAGAGGGTGCAGGTTGTCAACTTTTTATGAGCTCGAGCCACGTTAGTTAAGAGGTGCCCTCCTAACACTTTCCAGAGAAACATCTGAATCCGACAAGGGCCTTTCCACTTCCAAGGGTTCACGAAAAAGTCATCATGAGGATGAGGTTGTCTTTGAAGAAGATCATAAGCTGATTTCACAGAGAAAGCTCCATCACCAGTTATATTCCAAATCACTGAATCATTGCCATCTTGAGGACCTGGCGGCATGATGTTCGCTATAGCTTCACAGGCTTGAGTAGAAGCAAATTGGTTGATCAGATTCCAGTTCCAGTTGCCATTGTTCAGCACAAACCTATCCACCGTCCAATCACACATTTCCATGGGCAAGACTGCCAGATCTTTCCGACTAACCACATCACCAGTGGTGAGCCAACGGTCCCTCCAGAAACAAGTATTAGCTCCGTTTCCAAGTTGAATTCTGGACCCCTCAGTAACCTGAGGCCACACCTTAACCACTCCTCTCCACAGGTTAGAGTTTTGTCTCCTTTTGTATATAGCTGGAAGAAGGCCTTCCTCGACACCATATTTGTTCCTGAGAACCTGAGCCCATAGGCTGTTTTTATGATTAAGGAGACCAAAACCAACTTTCATCAGGAGAGCTTGGTTCATACCTCTCATGCTACGGATGCCAAGACCACCATAATCTTTATGTTGGCAAACCTGATTCCAAGCAACTAAATGAATCTTCCTTTTTTCGCTGCTGGAGCCCCAGAGAAAGTCGCGAGACCTTCTATCAAGCTCATCGCAAGTCTTGGCAGGCAAAAGGCAAGACTGCATGGTGTAAGTAGGCAAGGAGGAAAGAACAGACTGGACCAAAGTCGTCCTACCAGCCATAGATAGAGTTCCTCTCTTCCAGTTGGACAGCTTAGAATCCATATTATTAAGGATATGATTAAAATTACTAGCACTAGAACGACCATGCAAAAGGGGGATGCCAAGATACTTCCCAAGATTGTTGGTAATAGAAAATCCCATAGTGTGTGCTATCTCCGTCGCTCTGGAATGATGAACATTCTTCGAAAAGAAAACTTTGGATTTCTCCTTGCTCACTCTTTGGCCCGAAGCAGTGCAGAAACAGTGGAGAATACCTTCGATCAGACTAGCTTGATCCAAAGAAGCTTCCGAGAATAACAGGAGGTCATCAGCGAAGAATAAGTGACTAATCGGAGGGCCACGTCTTTTAAGAACCACAGGTTTCCAGGTTTGATTATTGAGCGCATGGAAAATAAGGTGAGCAAGTCTCTCAATACACATGACGAACAGATAGGGGGATAACGGGTCTCCCTGTCTGATCCCTTGTGTTGGATAGAACTCACGGGTGGTAGCTCCTTCCCATAACACATTTAGAGAGGAGTTAGACACACTCTCCATAATGATCTTCACAGCATTTGTTGGAATTCCAACTTCAAGAAGCGTTCTGTGAAGAAAGTCCCAATTAATCTTATCGTAGGCTTTCTCAAGATCAACCTTGATTGCCATCCAGCCCTTAGGCCCCTTTTTATTATTCATGGAATGGATGATTTCCTGCGCGATAATGATGTTATCTGTGCTATTCCTACCTCGAATAAAACTACATTGATTGGGGAGAATCAAAGAGGTAAGGTGAGGTCTAAGACGGTTAGCCAGCAACTTGGAGACAGCCTTGAAGATGACATTACATAGACTTATGGGACGAAGCTTCTTGACTGAATCAGGGTCTTCCACTTTGGGGATAAGACAAAGCAGGGCCTTGTTGAAAGGGCGAAGCTGCTTGGGATCAATGAACACAGACTTAATCAGGTTGCAGACAGAGGGACCAATTGTGCTCCACTGGGATTGGAAGAAGATAGCGTGCAGCCCATCGGGACCTGGGGCTTTAAAGGGGCTCATGCTGAAGAAAACATCTTTGATCTCCAAATCAGAAGGGACAGCATGAAGCTGATGAAAGGAGGGGCTGGTGATTTTGGGGAAGCAACCAGAAAGAGGAAATGGAGCAATCAAATCACCCTCATTAGTATAGACCTTTTCAAAGAAGCGAACAACCATCTCCTTCAGAGCTTGCGGATCACCAATCCAGTTATCCTCATCATCTTTCAGGGCCAAAATCTTGTTTCTTCTACCCCTGGACACGGTTGCTGCATGATAGAACTTAGTATTTCTGTCACCATTAACCATCCACTCACATCTGGATCGTTGGAACCATATGAATTCTTCTTGAAGATAGATTGCATTTAACTCGCCCCACAGCTTTCTTTGAAGGATCTCCAAAGCATTGCTAGCGTGGTCTTGCAGCTCCATATCAAGGCCAGCTATGCGAGCATGGAGGCGGTTTTTCTGGTTCAAAAGAGCTTTGAAGCAATTGTTGTGCCACCAAGTGGCTTGCTTTTGGAAATTCTCCTGAGCAACATCCCACAACGCATTATCAGCCCAGCAGTTCCGGATGAGATCGTCGAAGCCGTTGCAAGTAAGCCAAGAAATCAGGAACCGGAACGGTTTCCTATTGTTATTTCGTGGACCATTTGTACCCTCCCAAACTAAAAGAGGTCTGTGATCCGAACTAAAGAAAGGGAGGTGGAGGACATATCTGTTAGGAGAGGAGTTAACCCATTCCTGGTTGGCAATGGCCCTATCCAGCCTTTCACGAAGATTGTTACGTCTCCAGGTAAAATGGGGTCCTTTGAAACCCAAGTCAATAAGGGCACACTCGTTGATACAGCAACGAAAGTCAGAGATGCTGCCAAAGCAAGCTGGGTTACCTCCAACTTTCTCATTCTCATTAAGCATCGCGTTGAAATCACCCAGAACGATCCAAGAACCCTCCACATCAGTGCTGATAGAGGCAATGTCATCCCAGAGAGCTTTCCTTTCCATACGTCTAGGGCAACCGTAGACAAAGGTAGCCAGTTCGGTTGTTCTAGACTGTAACCATTTAAGGGACACATGAGTAAACTGGCGGTTGTAGGCCAAGATAGCTACATCAACCGAATGAGTATCCCAAAGAACCCATATTCCCCCAGCAAAACCCAAGGCCTCGTTCACATGATAACCCAAAGAACCCATACTACTTTTGAATAAGCTTATTACCACACACACAGATGCACAATATGCTACTATTTTCTTATTCCTTTAAAATATTAGTTAAGACTTAAGATACTAAAAAGCATAAAAAGAAAAGAAGAGGAATTAAAAAGAGACAGCTGGGAAGCACTTTTCCTTTTTAACTTTTTTTTTTATTACTTTTAGTTTTATTTTACCATTTAATTTTTCTGACAAGCTGAAAGCCGTCCATGGAGCTTTGTCTGGTTCGACAAAAATTATCAACAACGTATTGTACCCCAAAAAAAAAAAAACTATCAACAACGTCACCAATTAAATTTCGCCAAGTTAGCAAAAATTTCGGTGTGCCCTTGATGAAGTTGAAAGCAAACATGTGAAGCTAGTAATATTAATTTAGTGGCGAGTGATTTGAGTATATTGTATTAGAATTTTTTTTTCAATAAATCAGGATTATGTGATTCTTTTATTAAAAAATTGACATTTGAATTTTTTTTTTCTCTTTTTTCTGTCATGATAAAAAAATATTCCATGTTAATTGTAAAAATATTTCATTTTAATTGGTTCGACCATCAAATAAGTGATGATTCACAGTCTTAATAATCATATTAAATTATATATTCAATTCTTATATATTGTGACATGGCGACAAAGTTGGATGCACAGAAAGAGTGTGCAACGAATAGAATCAAAGGTTTGAAAAGAAAATCTATTACAGGCCACAAAAACTTGTGGCCAAGAATCAAAACCCCATGGTGATGTGGCACCCGGCACTGGTTTAAACGGATCAAAATCCAAATCGTCATGTCTCCAATGTAACTTACGATCAAAACCCAAACCCCAAAAAAACCGAACACTTAAATACGTTTGGAGTAACGAACCAACCTGCTTCAACTGCAACCGGAACCTGAACCTTAACCTTCTCGCGCCTTTTCAGTTTCATTAACCCCTGTTGTGTGTTGTTTCTGTTTGGATCTCCAGAAAATGCTGGAAATTAAGGACCCTGCAATTAAGCTCTTCGGCCAGAAGATTCCCTTTCCTGGGGAACCTGAGGCTCCTGTCATTGCCGGCGACGACAAGGCCTTGCCGGCGGCGATGGATGTCGACAAAGAGGAAGAAGAAGAAGAAGAAGAAGAAGAAGACAGAGACGTTGATGAGTCAGAACATGAAGATGAGAAAGACCATGGAGACAAGGTAACGTTGGTAATATGATTAAGGAAAAAAAGGAGCGTTTTTTGTGATACGTAGGTTGAATACATGCTAAAATAAGTAATGGGTCGGTTTTACCTTCTTTTCTTATTTTCATTTTTCCTTTTATTGCATATTATGGTTTTGCCTCCTTGTGCTAAATCTTCCCCTTTTTTGAAAATCTTTTCTTTTTGTACGTTTTTACTTGAGTTTTTCCAATTTTGTTTATATTGTTCGAGTTGTTTTTGGTATGCAAAACGCCTATGTACTTTTTATTTTAACTTGTGAAAACAAGTATTTCCTTTGTTTTCCAATTGCAAAATTTAGGATTATATTTTGTCGGGGGTTGCTTCTTTTTCAGTTTTTTGTGTCTAGAATCTGGAGCCAAAGAAACAGAGCATTCGAAGGAGAGTTGACTGAAAAAATAAATAAAAAAATCAAGTTTTTTGCATTAAGTTGCAAAACTGGCTAATTTTAGATTTTGTGAACTTCTTACCTTGTTTAGAAGTGGAAGTGAAGTGTTTCTTTTTAGTACTGATTAAAACCATACTTCTACCCAAATTTTCTCTTTATAATCTACCATATGACTCTAAAGATCTAATTTTCGTTTTTATACCTTTATTAGCTATGTAAGAAATATATTTTATGCTTCGAATATTCAGCTCACAGCTAAATTATCAACGTAGCTCCTTGAGTTCCTGAATCTGAAATTTCCTTAACCCTTTTTTATTTTCAAATGGACTTGCTCGTATTGTTACATAGCTTTCTTTGTACCAATAGAAAATATATGCACCCTGCACATAGATTCAAGCATAAATGATCAGTTTTTTCTATTTTTATTTTAAAAAAGGTAGAGCATAATGTTTTTGATTTTCTTCAACCTTCTTGATCTTGTTGTTGGTGTTATAATGCCATTTTGGAATGTATACTTGGGTCTCATTAATTAAGAAAAACATTCTGTCAAATTTCTAGGATTCTCGAGCTGAAGAAGAAGTTACTAAGAAAAAGAAAGATGCTGATCCTCCTCCAAATGCTGCAGAGACTAAGAAGAATTCAGGAACATTATTGCCTGAGGGTATTCAGAACCCAAAGACACCTTCAATAGAAGAAGAAACTGCAAAATCAGAAGATGGAAAATCAGAGAACGAGCAAAGTGATGCAACCAACAACTCACAAGAGAAAACACTGAAGAAGCCAGATAAAATACTTCCATGTCCACGCTGCAATAGCATGGACACTAAATTCTGTTACTACAACAATTACAACATCAATCAGCCACGTTATTTCTGCAAAGCGTGTCAAAGATACTGGACTGCTGGTGGTACCATGCGGAATGTGCCGGTGGGTGCAGGGAGAAGAAAGAACAAGAATTCTTCCTCCCATTATCGCCATATCACCATCTCTGATGCTCTTCAGGCAGCTAGAATTGATGTTCCTAATGGAACTCATCTTCCCACTTTAAAAACCAATGGTAGAGTCCTTAGCTTTGGATTAGACCCACCAATTAGTGATTCCATGGCGTCC
>JAVKPL010001518.1:0-16488 GCA_032173675.1 Gastrolobium villosum | reverse complement strand
AATATACAATTATCCAAGGCATGAATAATAAGCAATAAACAAGACTTAGAAGGTAATCATGAACACAACAAAAGCATGGAAATAACATCATGCAATATGTTCATGACCTAAGTCTCCAAATACTAATGTCATGCTATGTGCACTCCATAAACTACTCCAAAATGTCATGCAAGCTCCATGCATCATAAGCAATCCACAGTCCACTAAGCGGGCTTCTTGCCCGAAGCTCCTCCCGGCTCATAGTGCCCTGAAATGTGGTCCCCCAAACACGGGGTGAGATATACAAATATATCTCAGTAAACCAAGGGAGCTAGAGGCTCTCTCCACCCCATGGCTCACTCAATGTGCAAATATAACATCATATAATATGCATGCAATACAATATCACCACCAACTGGAGACAAACCGAGAACATCCACAATTGGATTTATGTTCAAGGACTCCATCGTATAACTCCCGAGACAATCCTGGCGCCTCTCCCATGGTTGAGAAGACTCCATGGCAAACCCAACCGGAACTCCTCATGAGCCCTATCCGGCGGATGTCCCACGTTTGGTTCATCCTGGTGTCGCTCCCAGAGTCGACCCCACGGCATACCCAACTGGCATTCCCACACGGAATGAAACCAGCGGATGTCCAAACCCAACACACGTCAACTGGCCAGTGACCAAACAATTTTCACACAATTCAAGCAATATGGCGTACAAGCACATAACCACACAATGCCATAAACGCAAAATCCAACCACAACCTTCCACTAGGTGTGGTGGAGCACACAAGGGATTAAACCCCAGTTCCAAGGGTTTACCTCAACACTAGCAAATCCGTTCCACACGTATGCTCCAAATCAATCTTTCACAATCACGTCCGTGTGAGGCACCCTACAACGATCAACAATTCCAAATTACACCAAACCTCAAATTTCATGAAATCTCCACAAATTTTCCTCAGTTAAAAATCTAACTTTTTCACCAAAATTTATCATAGCATTTCTAGCTTACAAGCATCATTCTAAGGCATTTTCATCTAATAGCATTTTTCCATTTGGGCTCTCTATCATCACACATCTAAGATTAAGGACTTAGTGCATAAATTTCTAGATCTACAAAATCAACCACAAAGATACCACAAATATACTCACAATCTATTGTGTGCACACCACCAAGGCTCCACCAATCCAAGGAAGATCAAAAGCTCCCAAAACACCCAAAACCTCCAAGGTTCGGATCTGTCCTTGTCCAAAAACGCAGCAACGAGATGATTTCAAGGCTTGGAAGTATCACCAATGGCTTTAGAAGGTTGTTTACAATAAATTTCAACACCAAAACCAAGTGATTTGGTGGAGAAATGAAGAATTGGTGAGGAAGAGAGGAGAATGGGTTCTTTGTGTGCAAATGGGGGAGTTCACGGGAGAAGGGGAAGAAAAGGGAGAGAGAGGCGTGGGAAAAAGTGTTGGGCCAAGTGGGTTTTGGTCCCGCGGGTCCCACACACGATCTAACTTTAATCCTGATAAAATTTCTGGTCATAAATTCTTAATCTACATATTTTTCTAGTCCATGACATATTTTTATTTCCCCAAAATATTGATAAAAATTTAACACTTATCGGTACACTCAAACCACAGTATTTAACACTTAAAAATCACTATTCATCAATTTTTCCCAAATTTGCCTATCCACTCAATTTTCCACCCTGATTCCATTTCCAGCATTATTTTTGTCATATGCAATCTCTAACTCAATTTTTATGCCTCAGAATTACACGGCTGGTCAATTACCATTTTGCCCTTTTTGCCCATTTTGGCCATAATTCTTGGATTTTCACTAATCCATCAATTTTCATTTCACAATATAATATAAAAATACACATTTAAATATATGAGGTGTTATATTCACCCCTCCTTTTAGAAATTTTGTCCGCAAAATTAAATCATACCTGCTCGCTAACTCAGGATACAGCCGGAGAATCTCGTCCTCCCGCTCCCAAGTAGCCTCCTCAGGTGTGCGGCCTTCCCACTGAATCTTCAGCATGGGAATAATTGTACTTCTCAGCCTCTTTTCACTGCGGTCCAATATTGCAATAGGACCAACGGGAGTCTTCAAGTTCTCCCTGATTTCAATATTATCCGGTAACACCACATGTGATTCATCCGGAACATAACGTCGCAACTACGACACATGAAAAACATCATGTAAATTAGACAACTGCGGGGGTAAGGCAAGCTGATAGGTCACCAATCCTACTCTTTTCATAATTTGATACGGCCCAATAAATCGTGGACTCAGCTTCTTCACACCCAACGCACGGCCAACACCTGTGACCGGAGATAACCGTACAAAAACGTGGTCACCTTCTTCAAATTCCAGCGGTCTATGCTTATTGTCATAGTAGCTTTTCTGGCGATTCTGTGCTTGTTTCAACTTTTCTCTGATCATTTCAATTTGCACTGTTGTTTCCTGCACAAAATCCGGACCAAATCTTTCTTTATCGCCTACCTCAGTCCAACAAGTAGGAGTACGACACCTCCTCCCATACAATACCTCATACGGTGCCATACCCAGACTGGAGTGAAAACTGTTATTATAAGAAAATTCCACCAATGGTAAGTACTTATCCCAAGCATTACCCTGTTCCAGTGTGCAAGCTCTCAGCATATCCTCAAGTGTCTGTATGGTCCTTTCAGTCTGACCATCAGTTTGCGGGTGATACGCAGTGCTCAGTCTAAGCTGAGTGCCAAAAGCCTGCTGCAAAGCTCCCAAAAAACGTGAAGTAAACTTCGGGTCCCGATCACTGACAATGCTAATCGGTATCCCATGGAGTCTAACAATCTCCTTAACATACAACGTAGCCAACTTCTCTGTGGTGTAATCCACTCGTACTGGTAGAAAATGTGCAGACTTCGTAAGTCGGTCCACAATAACCCAAATCGAATCGTAACCAGCTTGAGTTCGAGGCAATCCCACAACAAAATCCATCGAAATACTCTCCCATTTCCATTCTGGTATATCCAGCGGCTGAAGTAATCCAGCAGGTTTCTGATGCTCTATTTTCACTTTTTGACACACCAAGCACTTAGATACGTACTCGGCAACATCCCTTTTCATCCCAGGCCACCAGAACTTAACTTTCAAATCTTGGTACATTTTTGTGGCACCTGGGTGGATAGCATATTGACCCTTATGGGCCTCAGTCATAACTTCCTCTGCAAGTTCCTTGGGCACAACAATCCTGCCCTGATATAACAACAATCCCTGTTCATTAACAGATATGCCACTCTGGCCTTTCAAATACTTTATACTTTCATTTTTGATTTGAGTCTCCTTAATCTTTTCGTGCAGCTCGTTCTCAATTCGAGTCAACTCTATATCACACATTCTCCCTGCAAAGAAATCCGTTATTTTCATGTCCCGAAATTGTTCAATCACTTCATTGTCCCACATCATCATATGAGATAAGTTGACAGACTTCCTACTCAATGCATCTGCCACAACATTAGCCTTTCCGGGGTGATATTTCAGCTCAAAGTCATAATCTTTCAAGAATTCAACCCATCTACGCTGCCTCATATTTAGCTCCTTCTGATCAAAAAAATATTTTAAGCTTTTATGATCACTGAACACAGCGAATTTCATCCCATACAGAAAGTGCCTCCAGATTTTCAGGGCAAATACAATAGCAGCCAGTTCCAAGTCGTGCGTCGGATAATTTTCTTCATGTGGCCTTAACTGCCTAGACGCATAAGCAATCACTTTTCCTTCCTGCATCAGCACGCTCCCTAAGCCTTTCTTAGAAGCATCACAATATAAAACAAACTCACCCTCCGGATTAGGTAAAGTTAACACCGGAGCAGTGGTCAACTTCTCTTTGAGTAGCAGAAAACAGTCCTCACATTCCTGGGTCCACACAAAAGGAGTATCCTTTCGTGTCAATCGGGTCAACGGTAGAACCATTGCAGAAAATCCCTGTATAAAACGGCGATAATAACCAGCAAGCCCCAGAAAACTTCTAATCTCAGTCACGGTTTTAGGTCGTTCCCAGTCACTTACCGCTTCAATCTTGCTTGGATCCACTGCAACACCACTTGCAGAAATAACATGACCCAAAAATTGCACCTCAGATAACCAAAATTCACACTTAGATGGTTTAGCATATAATTTCTTATCTTTCAATACCTGCAACACAGTCCTCAAATGGTCGATGTGCTCCTCCTTACTCTTAGAATAGATCAAGATGTCATCAATAAATACAATTACAAACTGGTCCAAATACGGTTTAAAGATGCGATTTATATAGTCCATGAACACCGCAGGGGCATTAGTAAGTCCAAAAGGAATCACTTGATATTCAAAATGTCCATATCTGGATCGGAAAGCTGTTTTAGGTACATCCTCCGGTTTAATCCGAATCTGGTGATATCCGGACCGGAGATCGATCTTCGAAAACACACAGGCATCCCTCAACTGATCTAATAAGTCATCAATGCGCGGCAACGGGTACCGGTTCTTAATAGTTACTTTATTCAACTGTCGGTAGTCAGTACACAATCTCATGCTACCATCCTTTTCTTCACAAATATCACCGGTGCTCCCCACGGAGACACACTCGGCCTGATAAAATTCTTTGCAGATAGTTCTTCGATGTGTTGCTTCAACTCGGCCAACTCAAGTGGCGACATCCGGTATGGAGCCAAGGAGATCGGCCCCACACCAGGCAATAGGTCAATCGAGAATTCAATCTCTCTCTCAGGCGGGAATTCCGGTATCTCATCCGGAAATACCTCCTCAAACTCATTAACAATCGGAATAGAAGAAATCTCCTCCTTTTTGTCACCCACCAATCCGCCCAAAAGGACATAACCCAGATCTCCAGCCTTCAAGGCTTTCACAGTCTGACTGACAGACAAATACAAAGACGGACAAACAGACGGCCTCTCGTGAGATAGCAACAACCTCTTTCCGCAGCAATCAATCATTGCACAGTTCCGAGACAACCAATCCATCCCCAAAATCAAATTGACAGAGGCCAGGGGTAAGATAATTAAATCAATGGTGTAACCCCTGCCTAAGTAGGTGAACTTCACATCTTCGCAAATCCAAGACGATTCACTAACCTCTCCTGTAGCGGTAGTAATACGCATCGGAGGAACCATTCGTGTTACCTTTAAGTCCAACGCCTTAGCCACATAGTCCACCACAAAAGAATGTGTTGCTCCCGAATCAAATAACACAAACAAATCAACATTAGAGAGGAAAATTATACCTTTTACCAAGTTCGGAGCCTTTTCAGTATGTTGAGCATTTGTAGTATATACCCGTCCCACAGTAGGAACAGCAGCAGTAGGAGTAGCAGTAGTAGTAGCGGTCGGCAAGGCCTGCAGATTCGCAGCCTGCCCCGAAGAAGATGGACAATTTCTTGCAAAGTGGCCGTTCTGACCACATTTAAAACAAGCCAACGGACAAGCACCACATACACCTTTGTGGTATTTCCTGCACTTCCCACATTGTGGGGTAAAGTATCTGTCCGCAACACCACCACCACCAGGGTTTCCACCCCTCTTGAACTGTCCAGGAGGCTGCCTTACATGCAACCCCCTGCCCCTATTATTATTGAAGCCTCCTCTATTAGTATTACCTGAAGGACCAGGTGTCCTCTTAACATCTTGTTCCTTTGTCGTATCAGATTTCGGATACCTACCATAAACAGTCTCGACCCTCTTGCATTGGGTCACCAAATCAGCAAAGTTTCTCACCGCAGTGTTTGACATTCTCTTAGCAATCTTCTCATTCAGCCCTCTTTGGAATTTAGCTGACAAAAACTCAGGGGTAGGTAGAGTACCTCCATAATTTGCAAACTTGACAAGTTCATTAAATTTTGCCACATAGGCATCCACAGTCATGACTCCCTGCACAAGGCTATCAAACTCACCTTGCTTTGCCTCCCGAACATCACGGGGAAAATATTCTTCATGAAATAAACCTTCAAACATAGTCCAAGAAATAATCTCACCCTGAATAGCATATGGGCGAGACACATTGTCCCACCACTCCTGGGCATCACCCTCCAGCACATAAACCGAATACAACAATTTCTGTGGATCTTGGCATCTCATCACTTGGAAAATCTTATCCATTCCCCTCAGCCAAGCAGTAACCTCCTTTGGGTCCCTTGACCCCAGAAAAGCGGGTGGCTTATGTTTCCTAAAAGATATGAGCCTACGCTCATCATCAGCATTGTCAAGTACCTGCCCCGCAGCCCCAGTGGATTGGGCAACAGATGACGGATCAGGAACATAGCTAGGGTCAGTGGTGTGATGACTAGCCTCACCAGTGTGGTGACTAGCCCCACTCTCCCCCTGTTGAGGAGTAACAGATGGCGTCGGTGTAGGAGTCACCGTAGCCGTGTGTGGAGGTGAATTATCCCTCCTAGGACGGTCTCTATCAGCCCTCATTTCAGCCATAAAGGCCTGCATCATATCCTGATTAGTCTTCATCAGGTTTTCAGTCATATTTCTATTTGCAGCCGTCTCTGCCTGCAGAGCATTCAGGACTGCAGTGACCGGATCCGGTGGCAAAGGACCTGCACCACGTGCCCCACGACGACCACGCGCCCTACTCATGATATCTGTACATGTAACACAAAGGAATGAGTTGATCAGACCCACACTGAGGAATCACATATACATTAATCATAAATAGTTCACAGATAGCTATGGAACACAAGATACAAACATACACAATCAGAGTTCCCTCACAAAACTGCTCTGATACCATAAAATGTAACAACCCGTTGTACACCGGTATTGTTAACATTGATTATGATATTAAGCGCAGTTACAATCACAGTGATTGGGTTAATTAAATTACGGGCAACTTTTTTCTTTTATCATATTCCTTTTCATAACAATATCTTTTTCCGTAATCAATTAAAACAACACTATAATTGTAAATGCAATTCGCGGAATCATACATTTTACTAACATCACTAATCCTTCTTTTTATTCAATTCATTTAAACTCACCATCTTACCCTCACATTTTACCATGTTATAGTCCTTTACGTTAGCTACGCGTGGTTTCAAACCACGTACCAATTGGAGTTCTACCCACCAAGTTAAGCCTCTTTCTTTTAGTCTAGAAAAACCTGAATTTTCGAAAATTACACTGTGGTAATCGATTACCAGTGGGTGGTAATCGATTACCACCTGTCAAAAATGAGGCAGTAGCTAAAATTTTGCATCCTTTGTTCTGGTAATCGATTACCAATCTTGGGTAATCGATTACCTCACATGGTAATCGATTACCAAGCCTCAGTAATCGATTACCAGTGGAGACAGTAGCATTTATTTCGTCCCCTGTTGCATGGTAATCGATTACCATGCTTGGGTAATCGATTACTATGCAGTAAAAGTGACAGATTACAGCATTTTCAGCCCAAAAAGGGTTGTGTAATCCATCCCTAACCCCTTAGTACTCCACACATCACTTAAACATACCCTAATGTAGGCTCTAGGCCCTTCCATCATGCGTTTTCATTCAATCATGCATCATTTACAAAGTCTTTAATATCATGGCCATTTTACAACAAATATGGACCATTTTACAACATAAACACCAAGACTTCAAGTGCAATGAATGTGGCAATGGACAAGTCCCATGCTCACTCAAAATATACAATTATCCAAGGCATGAATAATAAGCAATAAACAAGACTTAGAAGGTAATCATGAACACAACAAAAGCATGGAAATAACATCATGCAATATGTTCATGACCTAAGTCTCCAAATACTAATGTCATGCTATGTGCACTCCATAAACTCCTCCAAAATGTCATGCAAGCTCCATGCATCATAAGCAATCCACAGTCCACTAAGCGGGCTTCTTGCCCGAAGCTCCTCCCGGCTCATAGTGCCCTGAAATGTGGTCCCCCAAACACGGGGTGAGATATACAAATATATCTCAGTAAACCAAGGGAGCTAGAGGCTCTCTCCACCCCATGGCTCACTCAATGTGCAAATATAACATCATATAATATGCATGCAATACAATATCACCACCAACTGGAGACAAACCGAGAACATCCACAATTGGATTTATGTTCAAGGACTCCATCGTATAACTCCCGAGACAATCCTGGCGCCTCTCCCATGGTTGAGAAGACTCCATGGCAAACCCAACCGGAACTCCTCATGAGCCCTATCCGGCGGATGTCCCACGTTTGGCTCATCCTGGTGTCGCTCCCAGAGTCGACCCCACGGCATACCCAACTGGCATTCCCACACGGAATGAAACCAGCGGATGTCCAAACCCAACACACGTCAACTGGCCAGTGACCAAACAATTTTCACACAATTCAAGCAATATGGCGTACAAGCACATAACCACACAATGCCATAAACGCAAAATCCAACCACAACCTTCCACTAGGTGTGGTGGAGCACACAAGGGATTAAACCCCAGTTCCAAGGGTTTACCTCAACACTAGCAAATCCGTTCCACACGTATGCTCCAAATCAATCTTTCACAATCACGTCCGTGTGAGGCACCCTACAACGATCAACAATTCCAAATTACACCAAACCTCAAATTTCATGAAATCTCCACAAATTTTCCTAAGTTAAAAATCTAACTTTTTCACCAAAATTTATCATAGCATTTCTAGCATACAAGCATCATTCTAAGGCATTTTAATCTAATAGCATTTTTCCATTTGGGCTCTCTATCATCACACATCTAAGATTAAGGACTTAGTGCATAAATTTCTAGATCTACAAAATCAACCACAAAGATACCACAAATATACTCACAATCTATTGTATGCACACCACCAAGGCTCCACCAATCCAAGGAAGATCAAAAGCTCCCAAAAACACCCAAAACCTCCAAGGTTCGGATCTGTCCTTGTCCAAAAACGCAGCAACGAGATGATTTCAAGGCTTGGAAGTATCACCAATGGCTTTAGAAGGTTGTTTACAATAAATTTCAACACCAAAACCAAGTGATTTGGTGGAGAAATGAAGAATTGATGAGGAAGAGAGGAGAATGGGTTCTTTGTGTGCAAATGGGGGAGTTCACGGGAGAAGGGGAAGAAAAGGGAGAGAGAGGCGTGGGAAAAAGTGTTGGGCCAAGTGGGTTTTGGTCCCGCGGGTCCCACACGCGATCTAACTTTAATCCTGATAAAATTTCTGATCATAAATTCTTAATCTACATATTTTTCTAGTCCATGACATATTTTTATTTCCCCAAAATATTGATAAAAATTTAACACTTATCGGTACACTCAAACCACAGTATTTAACACTTAAAAATCACTATTCATCAATTTTTCCCAAATTTGCCTATCCACTCAATTTTCTGCCCTGATTCCATTTCCAGCATTATTTTTGTCATATGAAATCTCTAACTCAATTTTTATGCCTCAGAATTACACGGCTGGTCAATTACCATTTTGCCCTTTTTGCCCATTTTGGCCATAATTCTTGGATAATCACTAATCCATCAATTTTCATTTCACAATATAATATAAAAATACACATTTAAATATATGAGGTGTTATATAACCCCACGCTGGAAGCCTATCAAGAGCCGCTCCTTGTCCATGCCCTTTCGCACCGGCGATCACTCCCCGCCCTCGTCAGCGCTTGGGATGTTACATTGATGATTTTTATAGCTGGCTGTATGAATGCAGTGAAATGTATGGCGTGGTGTAATGGTGATAAGCGTTAGACTTAGGCAGATTTTGGAATGGTAAGATGAAGTTTGGGGACAAACTTCAAAACAAGTTGGGGAGAGTGTAATATCCCACATAATTAGGAAATACATAAAGTGTTATGAGGAACATGGATGTATGTGAATGCATGAGTGGAATTCGAATTTTGTTAACACGTGGATTATTTGCGAATTAAATAACTATTTTCCATGAAGTAGAATTAATTCAAGTTGGGGAATTAATTGAATTACCATGGTAAGTGAGTACTTTTTAGGCATGTGAAACTTTTAATAAAAATTAATTGTAACCTATAGAAAAAATTTAAATACACCTAAAAGACTTGGGAACTTATAAATTGTGGGTTAGTATCTAAGCTACCTACACCTTTAGGCTTTGTCTATTTTGTCCCCACTATATGCTTGGCCGAAGGCACAAAGGCCTTAAGGATTAATTATAGTTCAGCCCAATCTTCTACTCATTCTCATTTTATCTTAAGGACCTTAGAAGGCAGCCTCTCATTAGTTAAGGCCAAACACATGGCAACCTTTATCCTCTTTAGTCAGCCCTCACTTGTACGTATAGAGTAAGAAAAAATTCTGACCAAATGTGCTAACCTTCACTTTCCACTTCAGTCTTGCATGTGCTCCATGTGTCAACTAAAAATCTTCCACCACTCCTTGCGTGCGCATAGAGTGTAGAGAAAGTAATCAGATTCCTTGTTATGTTATCTAACCCACTCGCCACCACTTTGTGCGCATCCTTGGAGGAGGAGAACAATATGAATTCTGGCCTCTCTTTTTATATAATACTCAGCACCATTCTTCTCCTTTCATCCTCATTAGATCGTGAGTTTGTAGGAAGCACAAGAGAAAGAAATCACATCTCCTCTTCCCCACTTCTTCGCCTAAATCGTGAGGCAATTAAGGGAGAGGCCATTGTTAAGCATCTTTCCCTTTTGTTGTTCTTGGCCAGCCGTGAGTCCACCAAAAGAGGTGAGGTATTTTCCTCTCTTTCTTGTTCAATACAACTTACTTTGGTTCTGATTGGATTCTGTCACACTTGCTTGCAGCCTTAAAGTTGAATCCTAGAAGAGTTAGAGAAGGAAGTGGCTGTTCTTTAATTATTTTGCTGAGTTGTATACTCCAAGAGAGTGGCAACTGAACCGTAAGCTCACCTCCCCCTCATTATTCTGTTTAGTATGTGTATCTAAAGCATAGACTGTTTTATTATTCCCATACCTGCCCTCATTATTCGGCCACCACTTGAAGGATAAGAGAATGGATTCTTTTGGTTTTCCATCCATAAATTCTGACCAGTAAACCTTTTGGACCTAGGATTAAAAAGAAATACAAAACATAATATCAATTTTAGAACCTAGAAATAGCTCACTTTTATATTTTGCTGGACTGTTTTGGTAGACCTTCTTATGTGTCTAGACTTACTTAAATTATATAAAGACAGCATGCTGCAGGAATTTTTTTTTTTAGCGCACCTTGATGTTAATGGGAGTTGGCATGAGTATAGACTGTTTTATCACTCCTTTGCCTTGCCCTTATGTTCGGCCATCCCATGTAGAATCAGAAAGTATTTTCCTTTGGCTTTTCATTCATCAATTCTACCCTTATTGACCGATTTGGACTTACCTCTTAATCACTCATAGAATTGATTTTTTAAACTAGGAAGAAGCTCTTTTATTTATTTATTTTTAGCTCTCTTAGATTCTGCCATGTTACAGTCTTTGGGTCATAGCTTAAAAGCCTAACAAGCAAACTTGAAAATGATCTTAAAATTAATGGTGGGGCTTTTTGGTGATAGCTTGGTGTTTCTCTAAATTTTTATGAAACTATATTATAAGGACAAGCATGCTTAGGCCCCTAGTAGCGCATCATAAATGGAGTAGATGACTTTTCAAGTAAAATTATCCTTGATGTTTTATGTAGATAAAAATCGATTCTGCATTGGTAAACGTCTTGAGCCATTGTATGATAAAATAAATTCTGTTTTGGTGAGCCTAGATGCGTACTAAGCTTCACTTAAATTAGACATACAACATGATAGGCCTTCTTTTGCGCACTATGAGTAGAGAGGTAGAAATTATATGAATTAAATCCTGAGTAAATTATGTATCAAAACCAATTCTACCTTGGTTGGAAACTTTAATAAATCCTCGCTGTTAAACGTCGGTAAAGATTTATTCGAAGTCAAAATATTTTTGGGGAAAGAACCTTGATGGCCGAATGTGTACAAGAGCCTTTAAACTAGGAAACTTGTTGGTAAATTATAGAAATAACATGAAACAAATTCTGACTTGTCACACATTTATTTAGTTGCACGTAGCTCTTATAGAGTGAGCTGAATTTTGGTGTTGTTGCTTATTACTTGGACACAAGGTAAGTGTTAGGCGATATTACCTAATGTGACTATTGACTAGTGTATGAAGTTGTAACATGATGCTCCATACTCCGTAAAATTATTATGTTCTTTATGATGAAAGTATTCTGCCATGAATATGCCTTGATGGCAATAAGATTATGAGGTAAAGTTGTTATGTGGCAGCATAACGTATATGAAAAGTATGATATAAGCATGCATCTTACATCATACCACATCTATTTTTCTGCTTTGTGTGTGACAGCATAGCATGGCATGCATGTACCAAACTCATATAGCCTTGCAGATTAGAATAGTTATGTAAAGGACCATGTGTTTGAGCACGCATCATATAGGCATCCCTCCGGTACCAGGGCATGGGACACTTGGCATCCGTCCGCATAGGCCACAGTTGGAATCAACCTTTGAGGGTGCCGATTTATGACATATCCATTGTGTATTGCGCGCACGACGGTGCTATGAGCGCAAAAGGAAGGCGTTATATACGCACTAATATATATATGATGAAAAGGAAAAAGGAAAAAGGATATTTTGAAGTGACTGTTTATGATTTTGTGCCTAGTTTAATACTGTTACGTTATTGGTTTTGTTGCCACACTACTGGGATTATTCTCACCCCTTTGGGGCTGCTATTTTCATAAAATGGCAGGAGGACAAAAGAGCATTTGAAGGCGTGATGCATGCTGTTACTTACTGATGATTGGACTTTTGCTGTTGCTGTTTATTTATTGGATGACTGTAATGTTTTATATTTTGGAGCACTTGGATGACTATAGACACTATTATCTTAAATTCTGTTTAAGTCTTTCATGAACAGAGGCTGTTTTGGAGAAATCTGAAAACATTTTGTGAAATTGATTTTTGAACGTTTTAAGTGCTGATTTTTAAACAGTGTTACAAGCACCTTACGGGTTATGTTTCAAGGGGCAAACGAACTCCGATTTACTATTATTTTATATGCACGCGAAGCCGCAGACGTGCTCTTTCTAAATCAAAAGGAATATTTTTTAAATCATCAGAACAGATTTTATACGAATTTCTAAAGACAGTACGAATTGCCGGGAAATAATATTTTCAGCAACTGAAGACAATTTTGGAAACATACTCTGATTTCTAGAAGAAAACCGATTTCAACTATAAGTTTTGATTAGAAACACTAGAGTTAAATTTTTGAGTAGCTAAAGTGTCGTTAAAGACTCTAATTCCACTTAGCAAATGACTCTCTTGGATGCATACAAGGGAGGGCTTTACACTAATTGGTATCAGAGCAGTTTTGGTTCAGGGTGTCTGTTTTTGATTGATTTGTGTGCTGTTTGCTGAATTATTGTTGCCTGGTTATTTGTGTTATTTGTATATGTTTGTTGCATTGTTGCTGTTTGAGCTTAGCTGTGAATGGGTTACTGTTTAAAATTACCTTAGATTGGAGGTGTGATGATACTGGTAGTACACTGTATTAAACATGGCTGTGCCCATCCCCTTGTTAGGTGGTGAGCCTGATCAACTCACTATCACGCAATTTGTGTGTGCACAATCATGGTTATCACAGGGTACACATGTGCCTAAGCACTAGGTGTGGAATAGGGAATTGTTACTTGAATTTATGGTGAATTACTAATTCTGTTTCCTATGAATTATAAGCAAAGTTTTATATACTTATATTTGATGTGAATGTTTTGGGATATCCTAAGCTGTGGATGATAATAAGTTATCTCTAGATAATGACTGTTGCTACATATATATTTTTGTGATTTATGACTTTTCGTGTGTACTGTGATTGTAGCATAACTGGGCAGTAGAAACTGTTAATCTTTACTAATTCCGTTATATTACTTAATTGCGTAAGGGGTTAATCTGTTGGAGTAGCAGTAACTTAATTATGAAAATTAATGTAGGGATAGGCCACTTACTTAAGTAGATCCAGTTAATGCCCTTAGAAAGTAGAGTTGGAGCTAATTAAGGCTTAGAAATGTGGGTCTGCTGTCCTTACAAATCTTCTAGTGGTGAATTGGCACTGGACATCATTCTTGAGAAAGAAGCTGTTAAACAAAATGGTGATGTGTGAAGGAGAGAACTTGACCTCTACACCCCTGTCCTTCATGCGAGTGATACTTGTTGTCTTAGCTCATATTCATTGACTTGCTTTGTATGATTTTGACTACTTTTGGACTTGCATATAATGTATTGTTTCTGATCGTAGTAATGGATTTTATGTGATGACTGTTGAACTTGCCAATTTAGATTTTTCACTTTATAGTGTTTGAAACTTTGTTGCTAAAAACTCGATTTCATTTTATGCTGATATGAGTTATTCTAGAATAACTGATTGACACATATATATATACTTCTTTCATGATTATTATGAGGAAAATTATGAACGAGAATGATATTGTATAAATGTGTGTTATTTTGACTGCGTAAAAATTATTTTAATTTTGTGTGGTAAGAATCTTGAGTCCTTCTTTGTATTAATTCCATGAATTGAACATACAGAATTTTCATGACACACATCAGTTAGATATCATGTAAGCTCATAAAGTGTTTGCGTATAACTAGACAAAGTCTTCATGATGTATTGTGTCATGCATGTTCACGGTGATAAAAGAGAGTTTAATTGCATTTACTCCATGATAACCTTAGAGGATGTGTCAGGTTGGGATCAATAAGAAGTAATTATCCATACTCTAAATCTTTCCCTGTTTGTTTTGATCAAGTCGGTTGAAACCTTGGCATGTTTCATGCTTTGTTGGATTGGTACTTTAAATTAAAGAAATGAAGGGATAGTGTAGAAATTGTGATCAACTTAACCTTGCTTCAGTTATAATGAGTCTTTGTGGAATTAATTAGTGAGAAACTTTTAACAGTGTGGATATCTCAAAATCTTAAAGTTATATTTTCTCGACCCAAGATTTTAGGCCTAACATGTACAAGAAATTTTAGTAATACTTCTCTATAACATAAGGAACGTGGTCATGACTATTGTGGTAGAAGTCAAATGATTTAGATGTTGCGTACTTGATTTATGTAACCAGTTTGTGGTTGTTACATAAAACAAGATTGCCCATTATAGACCCATACAATGAATAAAAATTTTTCTCGTGCACGTTGAGGACTTTATAGTATCAGTTCGTTCTTTTATAAAGCAAAGCCTGCAAGTTCTTTAGTTGGTTTTGGGTGATCTGAATTTTGTATGAATATGTCTCCAAGTATTCCAAATTCTGTTTTAAGATTGTCAAACGTTACGTTTTAAAATTTTACTGCATCTTTGATTTTTGTTCACTAACACATAACACCCTCAAGAGATTTTACAAAGTATGTCTTACCATATTGATGGAACTCTCTTGATATGTCTAAACTTGTTCCGCAGAAGAATGTTTGCCTTTACTTTAATTTACTGTTCTCAAGGTGTAATCTTATACATGCAAAATATTGTCTGAACTTATGGATTCAAACTAAACCTTGTGGTCTAATTGATTGAAGGTGCTAATCAACGCCTGTCTCATATGACATACTATGTATGATCTTTTTAACCATTTTAAATGAGTTTTATTATTTATGTCCAAACTTACAACATTTGAGTATTACATACACTTGCATATAACACAAACCTCATCTACGTTCCAATGTATAACAATGTACTTCCCATACCTTAAAGTTCCATTGGTTGTAGCAATCATGTTTTGGTGCATTAGGTACATAAGCATACAATTTCTTCATATGAATCCCTTTTACTTTTGTCCAAATTTATTGGGAACTGTTGATTATTTTTATGTGCCACTAGAGCCAGTACTAACTAGATACTCTCATGTTATATTTGCATAGTTCATTGGACATCCCATATCTAAAAGCTGAGTATGTGATATAAGAGTTGAATTTAAGTGAGCACCCTCGTTCTGTTTAGCTGCTATTTAATTGATATAATATTCAATCTATGAAATATCCAAAAAAATATTCAATCTGTGACTTAAATATGCTGCTATAAATTCCATGCTTAAAAGTTTGATATTCATTTTGAAATTGTTTAAATACATCATGAAATACTATTATTATTTTTGAAAGGTTCTCATCGGATAGATATATTGCTGCATGTATAGATGTGATTAGTCATTTGTTTGAGGAAATTTGAATTCGGTGTTGTTCATGCATGAGGTCTCATACCGTAAAATACTATTTATCCCTTGAATGCAAAATGTAAATTACAGTTAGGAATTTTGAGTGTGATTATTGTGAACCTAATTTATGAAAGTTTGGTCTGTTTTGGTGGATTGTAATATGTGTCAATGATTTGAAAATCATATCATGGTTAATGGATCCCCTGATCAGTGGAGTCAATTACATCTAAGGTACCTAAGACAGCAGAAAGCCCGAGGAAGTTTCCTCATGTGGGTGTTTTG
>JAVKPL010001517.1:0-164876 GCA_032173675.1 Gastrolobium villosum | reverse complement strand
CATAAGAGGTGCTTTTATAATGTTTTATTTCCTTTCCAAAAGTGCCCCTCAGAAAACACGGAGATCCGTCCCGCAAACCGGCGCCGGTTGGCGCCGGATTGGCGCAAGTTTGCGCCACTCCTTTTCTTCCTAGTTTGGGCGCTAGGTAGCGCCATGTTTGAAAAAATTTGTTGAAAGTGGCGCTAGGTAGCATGGATTTGGCGCTACCTAGCGCCATGGTACTGCCATTTTATTTCTTTTCAAGAATTCGGCGCCGGTTGGCGCCATAGTGGCGCCAGTTGGCGCCACTTCCAAAGTACCGCTGTGCAGTTCGGAAACTGGCGCGGGTGTGCGCCAATGTGATGCCGGTCCGCGCCATGCTTCTGGAATTTGTAATCCTCTCCAACCGTGTGGAAGTGTGTTAACAGGCTTTTAATAATTTTCGCTTCTTTTCCTGTAAAATCACAACCAATAGGTGAATATTATTGACATACAAAGAATCAATATAATTAACAAATATGTATTTAAATTGCTCTCTTATGACTCTATTCTTATCAATTTTAACACAGAAAAACCACACTTGCCAGAGGCACATCAAACCATTCCCAGATTTAAACGTTGCTGTCCCCAGCAATGTAAAAGATTTAATCCAGGAAATATTCAATTAATCTGACATAACAATCCATAGACACTTTCAGACACAATATACCATGCATGCCTGACTCAATATCATGAACTTCTAATAATGCCATCAACTTCTTAAATATACAAGTCTACATTGATTACCCCTCACACAGATAAATAATGTTCACTCAACACTCAGTGTTTAAGGGTATCATGAGCACTTAATTACTCAAAGCTATAACACTACCATATGCTTGATTATATTCTCAAAAATTCTTAAAATTGAAGAATCAAACACATGCATCAATTGATCAAAAGGACTTCACAGGTTGTAACTTGGCCGGGGTAATAGGTAGGAAAATTTGGATAGTAGCTCAAGCAACCAAGAGATTGAAAACTGATATTATTTCACTTTTAACAAATTCAATCAATTGTTTTGCTCCACTAACATTCCCACAGAATTTCGGGAATTAATTCCTTCCAACCACCTTTTATTTTATTTTTTCTTTTTCTTGCTTTTCACTTTACCCTTTTTCCTTTTTTTTTTTTTTTTTAAGATAAGGGTATATATGAATTTTTTCATCCCTTAATTTCTTGACCTTTGTGGAGGTTACCTCAATTTCTTTATTTTATTTTCAACACATTCAGTGATTCAATCTCAACCAAGGTAAATCTCATGGATATAGGCTAAGCCATTAATCAGGCCACAGGTCATTTTTCAACAAATCAGTTCAGGCTCAAAAAGGCTAGCAAGGGAAAATTTCATATAGGTGGGTTATTTTGGCCAATAGCTAATAAGAACAAAATGCCTTTATCATATCAATCAATGCATGCATTACAGAGAAACAAATCAAGTTCTAGAGTATTACAACAGTGAGGCCTCTCAACAAAAGTTTCAGTGTTTAGGCTCAAAACCTCACAGCTATGGTATCAATGCAGACTCAAGAAAATTGACTTCAGACATTACCAGAATTCACAATAATAACTCAGACAAACAAATAATCATGCAATCTAATTATGCTTATGCAATGTTATGCCAGAAAGTCATACCATATATTCAAAGAATTTAATCATGTACATTAACAAGATAAGCACATTCAAATCTGGGATAACACAAAATTTTTTTTTTTTAGCACACAAAATAACTATAAAAAATAACTAAGAAAATTAAAAGAGTTAGAATATCTCCCCTGATAGAAGAATTGCAGTTCTAAGGTGCAAGCCTACCATTCCCAGATTTAAAGCATTGTTGTCCTCAGCAATAATTAAGCCCCAAGAAGGAAGAAAATCCTGCACAATAGAACAAATAGTGGCATATAGAAGAAACTATAATGCACACATTAAAACATCAGAGAAAAATATACCAACACAAAATAACTTAAAAATACGAAACAGAAAAATAAACTAATATACAATATCTCCATCAGCAAGGAGATAAGATCAGCCCTCCATGTCATCCCCTTCAGCAGTGTGGGATGACTCAGCAAATGAAGGGTATGGTGGTACTGGTTGCCTTGGTGTATGGGACCACCATTCCCAGATTTGATCCAAACCATGGATCCATGATAAGAACTCTTTGAAGCTTTGATTTTTCCGAGAGATAGAGTCTCGGTGTCTCTTGTCAAACTTCAGCTCTCGGTGTCTCTTCCAACTTGTATCAAAGAAGTTCACTACTTCATTTCTTCTTACCTTCTTCTTTGTAGGAGTACGCCTCTCTTGAAGCGTTCTCATCTCTTTGACATCATCAATTAAATTTTTAGGAAGATCTTTCACTTCCACTTTTGGGGTTCCATCTTCTTTGTCCTCATCTTTGATATTTTGAGGAAGCTCAACTGCTACATTTTTTTCTTCCTTAAATACTTCAAGACTAAAACAATCGTCTTTGTGAGAAGACTGTTTTAAAGAATCAAAGACATGAATAGTAACAGTGTCATCATTCATTCTTAGCTCTAGCTTCCCTCTTTCTACATCAATTAGTGCACGAGATGTAGCTAAGAAAGGTCTACCCAGCAAAAGTGGCATTTCAGCTCCTCCTTCCATATCCAACACTACAAAATCAGCAGGGAAGATGAACTTGTCTACCTTCACAAGAACATCTTCTATTATTCCACTAGGCTTTCTTACAGACTTATCAGCAAGTTGAAGAGATGCCAAAGTGGGTTTCAAATCAGTTATCCCCAAAGATTTACAAACAGACAAGGGCATTAAATTTATACTTGCCCCAAGATCACACAAGGCTCTACCAAATTTGGTGTTCCCAATTTCAATAGGAATATTGAAGCTCCCTGGATCATGACGCTTAGGCGGGAACTTCTTTGTAATGATAGCACTGCACTCCTCAGTAAGTGCTACAGTTTGGCACTCTTGTAACTTGTGCTTCCTTGACAAAAGATCTTTCATAAATTTAGCATAATTTGGCATATTGACCAAAGCTTCAGCAAATGGAATATTAATATGAAGCTTTTTGAAAAGGTCCAAGAACCTGCCATAATGCTTTTTCTGATCATCCTGTTTGAATCTTTCAGGATATGGTGCCATAGCCCTTACATATTCAGGTTTGAGCTCAAACCTCTTCTTTTCAACTGGCTTCTCCTCTTCGTTAGGTTTTTCAATTTCTTTTTCTTTTTCGGGCTCACCTGCATTATCTAGCTTCTTTTCAACATCAGGAGATGGAAGTATTTTTCCACTTTTAATTGTGATGGCCATACAGTCTTCCCTTGGGTTAGTAACTGTGTTACTTGTAACAGTCCCAAATCCCTATAGCAGATATTGTCCGCTTTGCCCCCTTCCGGGACTCACGGTATATTTTAGAAAGGATCTTCAGGTTCGAAATGAAAAAGAAAATAATATCTTATTGCCTTGGAATTTTAGAATATGTATGTTGATACTATGATGGTCATTGAACCAGATCTGTGGGTGCATTGGATTCTGTTTGTGGTGTGGACCCTTGTGATACCGAGTTCGAGTCGGAGGGGCATACGGGTACAGGTAAGCTTTCGTGTCCTCGGTTTAGCCACCGTGTGGTTCCACCATACCCCATGGGGGATGGTTTATATGCATGTTGTGCTTTCATGCTTTTATATTTGAACTGTTTTAAGTTTTTATGTGCAATGGCTTTTAATATGGATGTGTTGTTCCACCTAGACAGTAAGCCTGAGTATGTAGCGTCATACAATATGGTGGGGCTCTGGGTGGGTGCAAGTAGCGTCTTGCGCTATCTGTAGGATATAGACGTATTTCCTGCATTTCTCTGGCCAGTAGAATTGATTTGACACACATTACATGATTATCTGTTGCATTGCACTATTTTCAGAACTTATATTGTATACTATTTTTAGAACTTATATTACATATGTAAGTGAGCTCGGGGTGGAAGTTCCTTGAGGACCCCTGTCTTACTGAGATTTCTTGTTAGAGATCTCACCCCACGTTTGGGGCATCATTTCAGGTTCAGGTAATGCTGGGGTTGAAACCTCAGGAGGCAGGAGGCCGGAGCTGGCTTAGTTAGTTGCAGATATGCTGATGCTGGACTGTGTTTATTACTGTTATGTTTTTTTGTTTCATTTAAATAATATTATGTTGAGACTTATTTGGCTATGTTGCTTTGTTTGTGTGAGCATGGGGTTGTCCATGCCACGTTTGACTATGTTGAATTTTATGTTCGAGTTGTAATAACATAGAAACTTATTATATATGAATATGAGGTATCTCAGTTAGAGGTCTTTTGCAATCATATACAGGTGATATTTTTGAAAATAAATTGAGTAATGCAACTTGGTAATTATAATGACATCATAATTGAATTTAAGAAAAAGTTTTTCCGCATATTTATTAAGCGTGGCTTAATACGATGAGGTGTTAACAAACCGGGTATACACGGGGTGTTACATTTTATGGTATCAGAGCTTGGTCCTGGACTGGTGTGTACAGCGGGGACGTTGTATTCCCAGTGGGGGAGGATGTAATTTCCCACATCGGTTGGAAAGGAGAACAAAGCATGCCATATATATGGGTGTGGAAACCTTTCCTAGTGGAGGCCTTTTGGGGGTAACCCCAGAACGTAAAACCGTGAGTCCCGGAAGGGGGGCAAAGCGGACAATATCTGCTATAGGGATTGAGGCTGTTACATTACTAGGGAAGGTACATGGAGTTCTATCAGCTAGTTGTTTAGCCAGCTGGCCAATTTGATTCTCTAGATTTCTGATAGAAGCCTGTGTATTTTTTGTATTGGCCCGTGTCTCTTCCATAAAGGCATTGGAGTGTTGGGCCATTTGTCCAACTAACCTTTCCAAATCAGAAGGCTCCTTAGCTTGGACTGGTGGAGGCTGCAAGTAGTTGTTGGAATTGTAATCTAGTCCTGTGCCTTGAGTTCTCCTTTGAAAATTGTTATTTCCAGAAGGGAAATTCTGATTCCTAGGGATGTTTCTTGGTGGAGACCTTTGCTCATACCATACTCCGTTCACCTGCACTTGTTGAGGAGAGTCAGAAGATAACAAAGATGAGCATTCATTGGATTCATGCTCACCCTTGCAATATTCACAAACCACAACTGCGGCTTGGATAGTGGAAAATTGCATCTTGTCCAGCCTTGAGGTCAAATATGCTAGTTGTTGTGCTAACAATTTATTCTCAGCCAGAACCGCATCATTGTTATCCAGGTGTAGAATCCCTCTCTTAGGCTTAGCTGTCAAACCTTCATTTTCATTGGCAGTCATTCTTTCTATTAACTCAAGAGTCTCATTTGCTCTCAAGGATTTGATGCTACCACCTGCTGCACCATTCAGCACCATCCGAACTTCAGGTTTACACCCATTGAAAAAAATTCGGACCTGATCACCATTGGTCATGGGGTAATGAGGGCATCTCCTCATTAGATCCTTGAAGCGATTCCAGGTTGCACACATAGTTTCACCCTCAGCCTGGGTGAAATTGGTGATATCATTCACCATCCGGTTAAACCTCTCCATGGAAAAGAACTCAGCAAAGAATTTATTTGAGAGACTCTCCCATGATGGAATACTTCTTGCTGGTTGCCTTTCCAACCAATTCAAAGCTTTCCCTTTAAGAGCAAAGGGAAACAGTCTCAGCCTGACTGCATCATTGGACACCTGTGGGTGTTTAGTGGAGTCACAGATCATCAGAAATCTGTCAATGAACCTGTGAGGGTCCTCATCAGCCTCTCCACCAAACTGAGCACGCTCCACCAATTGAATATTGGAAGATTTAAGCTGCCAATTATTGTTACCAATATCAGGCTGAACAATGCTTGAGTTAGGAATGTTAAAAGATGGAGTCAGAATAGTATCCATGAATGGATTGTCTGCATCATTGTTTGATGCCATGATTTGTGATTCTTCAGGCAGAGTTTGTAACTCGTTGAATGTAAGCTTCTTTCGAGCAAGTTTTCTGTTCCTCTTTTCTGCTCTAGTGATTTCCAAATTAAGTGGAAATTCTGGGATTGTACCTCGCATACAACTCAGAAAAGAGATCAGTAGCACTGTTCAAATAAAATTAAAATTAAAATAAATAAAGAAAATAAAAATATTCACAAACATTCACAAATCCAATCCTAAAGATCAAGATTATATGATATCAGATAAACCAATCCCCGGCAACGGCACTAAAAACTTGATGCTCTCCGGCAAGTATACCGATCGCACAAGTAATAAAGTGATAAGAAAAGTTCGTCTCCACAGGGATTGGGATCTAATATCAATTAAACTTTTTCTCAAAGAATGGAAAAATCCAAATAGGGTTGTGACAAATATTGTCAATTTGAGTAAAATTCAAATCTGAAAATAAAAGCACTTATTTTTGTGTTTTTAGATTGAAAAATAAAACAATAAAATTGAAAATTAATTTGTAGAAAAATATGAGAAAAGCATTGTAGCCAGGATTCATTCACCAAATGATCCCCACTTTTTACTCCGGATTGATTTACAATAATTATTTATATAATTACTCGGATAAATTATCATCTAAAAGATTCAATAGTTAACCCTCAATTCCTTGCAGGGTTAACCCTTTAATCCCATGAGAAACCCCAATTCCTTGCAATGTTTCTCATGGGATCAAGCAATGGGCGCGATAATTTAAACATCTGCAATCGTATACACGTCTATTCCTAGCACGTATACAGATTGTTATCTTACCCCCTTTCCAGATCAAAACCCCAATATTCCTATCTAGGGTTTTGATCCTCAGAATATCCCCAACTATCAGATTGATCAATTCTAACAAAGGGAATATAAAATTCGCACAGAGTAAAGATAAAGATAATTATATAAATTAAAAACCACAAATCAATCCTTCATGTCAAGGGTTCACATATGGATCGTGACCCTGACTACAATAAAAAGATCTAGCCAATCAACATACTGATCGCTGATCTAAAATTCAACATAACTAAAAATAAAAGAAAAATAAAAAGAAGATGAAGAACGAAGAACGCGAAGAACTCCACAGCTGCCCCTTTCTTCTCCCGGTCCAGATCTCAATCTCAACCCTCTATCTGTGTTCTTTCTTTTTTCTTTTTTTCTGATCTGCAAAGTCTGCTGACCTAATTGCATAAAAGGTCCTTTTATAATGTTTTATTTCTAAGTATACCGATCGCACAAGTAATAAAGTGATAAGAAAAGTTCGTCTCCACAGGGATTGGGATCTAATATCAATTAAACTTTTTCTCAAAGAATGGAAAAATCCAAATAGGGTTGTGACAAATATTGTCAATTTGAGTAAAATTCAAATCTGAAAATAAAAGCACTTATTTTTGTGTTTTTAGATTGAAAAATAAAACAATAAAATTGAAAATTGATTTGTAGAAAAATATGAGAAAAGCATTGTAGCCAGGATTCATTCACCAAATGATCCCCACTTTTTACTCCAAATTGATTTACAATAATTATTTATATAATTACTTAGATAAATTATCATCTAAAAGATTCAATAGTTAACCCTCAATTCCTTGCAGGGTTAACCCTTTAATCCCATGAGAAACCCCAATTTCTTGCAAAGTTTCTCATGGGATCAAGCAATGGGCGCGATAATTTAAACATCTGCAATCGTATACACGTCTATTCCTAGCACGTATACAGATTGTTATCTTACCCCCTTCCCAGATCAAAACCCCAATATTCCTATCTAGGGTTTTGATCCTCAGAATATCCCCAACTATCAGATTGATCAATTCTAACAAAGGGAATATAAAATTCGCACAGAGTAAAGATAAAGATAATTATATAAATTAAAAACCACAAATCAATCCTTCATGTCAAGGGTTCACATATGGATCGTGACCCTGACTACAATAAAAAGATCTAGCCAATCAACATACTGATCGCTGATCTAAAATTCAACATAACTAAAAATAAAAGAAAAAGAAAAAGAAGATGAAGAACGAAGAACGCGAAGAACTCCACAGCTGCCCCTTTCTTCTCCCGGTCCAGATCTGAATCTTAACCCTGTATCTGTGTTCTTTCTTTTTTCTTTTTTTCTGATCTGCCAAGTCTGCCGACCTAGTTGCATAAGAGGTGCTTTTATAATGTTTTATTTCCTTTCCAAAAGTGCCCCTCAGAAAATACGGAGATCCGTCCCGCAAACCGGCGCCGGTTGGCGCCGGATTGGCGCAAGTTTGCGCCACGCCTTTTCTTCCTAGTTTGGGCGCTAGGTAGCGCCATGTTTGAAAAAATTTGTTGAAAGTGGCGCTAGGTAGCATGGATTTGGCGCTACCTAGCGCCATGGTACTGCCATTTTATTTCTTTTCAAGAATTCGGCGCCGGTTGGCGCCATAGTGGCGCCAGTTGGCGCCACTTCCAAAGTACCGCTGTGCAGTTCGGAAACTGGCGCGGGTGTGCGCCAATGTGATGCCGGTCCGCGCCATGCTTCTAAAATTTGTAATCCTCTCCAACCGTGTGGAAGTGTGTTAACAGGCTTTTAATAATTTTCACTTCTTTTTCCTGTAAAACCACAACCAATAAGTGAATATTATTGACATACAAAGAATCAATATAATTAGCAAATATGTATTTAAATTGCTCTCTTATGACTCTATTCTTATCAATTTTAACACAGAAAAACCACACTTGTCAGAGGCACATCATCCACACAAAGGAAAGTCGGTCAACGTCGTGGAACTCGACATGAGGGAAGAAAAAATCCACGACCAGAACCCGATGGAGAGCTGGAAGATTTGGAACTAGGGGATGAACCCGGCTAGTACACACGAATTGGAAAATTCACTGATCCTTTACTCAAAGCAGAGATTTCTAAGTTTCTCAGAGGAAACAAAGATGTCTTTGCCTGGACTTCATCGGAAATTCCGGGTATCGACCCAAAATTCTGTTGCCACAAGTTGGCAGTCTATCCGGGCTCAATTCCAATTTCGCAAAAGAAGAGGAAATTGGGACCCGAACGACAGCAAGTCTTGGCAGACCATGTCAAGGAACTCTTGGAGGCGGTTTTATCCGAGAAATTCAATATACGACATGGTTAGCAAATGTTGTGATGGTCAAAAAGCCAAATGACAAATGGAGAGTTTGTACCGACTATACAGATTTGAACAAAGTCTGCCCCAAAGACTCATATCCAATGCCCAACATAGACCAGCTGGTAGACAACTCTGCAGGTTTTCAGCTTCTATCCTTTATGGACGCATATTCAGGTTATAACCAGATCAGGGTTCGCACTAACCAACCCGTTCGACAGGTGTTGCATAAACCAGACTTAGCTGGAAGAATGGCCGATTGGGCAATTGAACTGAGTGAATTTGACATAGTCTATGAAAGCCGAAAGGCTATTAAATCACAAGCCCTAGCCGACTTCGTGATGGAGATGACTCCACCACACAAAGAACAAAGCCAAGTCGTGGATGCTTGGAAAGTTTTTGTAGATGGATCTTCCAACAAGAAGGGCAGTGGAGCCGGAATCATACTCGAAAGTCCAGAAGGGGTTACCATAGAGCACTCCTTGAATCTGGGTTTTCCAACCTCAAATAACCAGGCCGAGTATGAAGCACTGCTAGCCGGGTTGATGCAAGTCAAAGAGCACGGAGCCGACAATGTGGTGGTGTTCAGTGACTCCCAATTAATTACGTCTCAAATTGAAGGAAAATACCAGGCCAAGGGCCCCCTAATGGTAAAATACTTGCACAAAGTAAAGGAGTTGATGGCCGACTTCAACACAGTACAAATCAATCATATACCTCGAGGGGAAAACGACCGAGCTGATATTTTGTCAAAATTGGCCAGTACGAAAAGTCCGGGAAACCATAGGACGGTAATACAGCAAAGCCTAGCCACTCCGAGTTGCGTGATGGTCATTACAACAGCAACGGAATGGCGGCATCCCATTATAGAGTATCTCGAAAGGGGTACAAAGCCGGATGATGCACTAGAATCTCGCAAGTTAGTCAGAGATGCGACACAATATTCGATAATGAACAATCAGTTGTTCAGGAAAGGGTTGCATACCCCAATGCTGAAATGTCTGGACTACAAAGATGTTGAGTGTGTCTTGTCAGAAATTCACGAAGGCATCAATGGGCATCATATGGGTGGCAAAGCGCTGGCACAGAAAGCTCTCTTAGCTGGTTACTACTGACCAACTATGGAGGCGGATTCTAGAGAGCATGTGAAAAAATGTGATAGTTGCCAAAAGCATGCTAAGCACATTCTCTCACCACCAGAAGAAATGAGGTACATCTCAGCTCCATGGCCATTCTTTAAATGGGGAATTGACCTCCTGGGACCCTTCAAAGCAGCTGAAGGACAACTGAAATGGCTAATCGTGGCAGTAGATTATTTCACCAAGTGGATAGAAGCCGAGCGAGTTGCCACCTTCACCTCGGCAAGAGTACAGAAATTCTTCGAGAAGAGCATGATTTCCAGATTTGGAATACCAGCCGAGGTGATCACAGACAATGGATCACAGTTTGTTGATAAAAAATTCCAACAGTTGATGCAGGACTTTCATATTATACATCTATTCGCTTCTGTCGAGCACCCACAATCAAACGGACAGGCCGAAGCAGCAAACAAAATAATTATGGACGGCCTCCGGAAGCGAATGACAGACGCCAAAGGAAGTTGGGCTCGGCAACTACACTTTGTCCTTTGGGGATATAGAACAAGTACTCAGACGTCAACAGGGGAAAACCCTTTTCGGTTAACATACGATTGTGAAGCTATGATACCGGTGGAAGTCGGAGAGACTTCTTGGAGACGAATGAGCAGCATGACGCAAGGCGAGCAGCAGAACAGTAGATTGCTTACTGCCAAGTTAGACCTCATTGAGGAAACTCGAGTCCTGTCTCATTGCCGAGACATGATGGCTAAACAACATATGGCGGCCAGACATAATAAGAAGGTGCGACCAAGAAGTTTCGAGGTCAATGATCTGGTTCTCAGAAGAGCAGATATTGGCAGCCGAAATGCACGCAAAGGCAAATTGGCTGCCAATTGGGACAGACCTTACCGGGTTCAGCATAAGCTCGGAAAAGGAGCATATGTCCTGGAAACAATTGAGGGCAAGCCAATTAAGAGAACATGGAATGCAGACAAGCTAAAGACATATTACAGCTGAATGACTATTAGCTGTTTTATAGACGAAGTTATCCTCTCTTAGGGACTTTATTTAAAAGCCAAATATGATGGCACTATTCATGTAATACTCGAACTGATAATGAATAAATGAGGATTTACTTCTTATTAAAGATTTATTCTTATTTGTTATTAGTATCGTATGCAAACCAAGGTATAAGACGTAATCAACCAAGATAACCCTGATCAGGTCAAAATACCCAGCACCTTTTTGTATTCAAAAGGCACGGGTAGGTACATGATTGCCTTTACCTTGAAAAAAGTTATACACAGATGCGTCTGAATGACGAAATGTTCTGTATGCCGATTTAGCTTACATAACTAAGTCAAAAAATATGTGTCATGGATAATGACAAAATCGGAATCCGTTTAACATGCTTTGACCTCGGCCAGGTCATATAAATCGAACTCGTATAAATATGAGAGTTTTCAAAATGTATCCGCAATCAAAAAACTTTGGTTACGAAAGCAGTCGATATATGAAAATCGGGTATAAACCGACAAATTCGTTACATCTCAAAAGAGGCTCTTAAAAAGCCCCAAACAAAATTTGAAACAAATAAAAACTAGGAGGCAGAAGGAGGATGAATGTTAGTTTCTTTGCCTTTTTCCACTACGGCTCTATCTTCAATTGGTGTAGCCGGGTCACAGGGCGTGGATTCTGGAGGGCAGCCAACGATAGCACCATTGCTCACGTAAGCCTGAGAATGGATATCACGGGTGACGAACTGAAGACCCGGATTCACAATTCGCAGTTGGCTGAAGAGCATTCTCAAAAGAGCCGGTTATGGCCTTTTCGAGTTCGCTCCGGTATGCTTGGGCAGTACCTTCCGTTTCCTCTAGCTTTGCCTCCATATCTTCAAACTTCTGCTTGAAATTTGTCAGGGACTTGTGATTAAATCATGCACAGATTTAAGATCTTTGTATTCCTTCTGGAGCTTAGCAAGAGCCTCCCTGGTTGATGAGAGATCTTTCATGACCTTCTCTTTTTCTCCCTTCTCCTTCTCCTGATCCTCCCTCGCCGTCTTCAAGTTGGCCGATACCTTCGACTTCTCTACCTGACAAGCCGTTAAGTCATTAAAGGTACGGAGATAATCGTTTTCAACGACAACAAAGGTCGGACCATAGCCGACATCTTCATGCAACCTATCTCCATATCCTCCAATTCCTTGATCTGCGTGGCAGTAAAAGGGGAGGAGTTGAAAAATATTTCAGGAGGTAAAATAGCATCCCGCAGAGGGTTAGTTATCCCTGACTTCCACCAAACATGCTTGGAAATCCCAGAAGATGGTGGAGGCATAATAACAGCCGGAATCGCCGGAGGAACAACCGGGTTCACCTTATCCGGTTTCCCTTTCGATTTCTCAACCACTGCCTTAGCTTTCTTGAAGGCAGGCTTCTTTGGCTGTTCTTCTGTGACCTTCCATTTTTTGTTAGGAGGGTCCACAGATTTTCCAGCAGCACCTCGGCTCAAAACCGATAACCAGCTGGGTTGGTCGCTCTTTTTACTTGGCTGATCATCTTGAGCTTGACCTGCCATATTGGGAACTGCAAAGCAAATGTTAGGCACAACCACAAAATATCATAAGACAATCAAAGATGCAAAGATAAACATACTCAATTCCATGTCAAGCTCCTCTTGAGATTTGTAAATCAGTGAGGCAACACTAGCCGACTTTCGGGTTTGTAGGTAACTCCCTATGGCAATTGTCGTGTTGACATCAGAATGACTCAACTCGGACTCACTAAAACGATAGCTTGCAGGGGGAAACCGGAAGTGGCCAGGCGACCAACATAAGGGGAACTTCTCCTCTACATCCTCAGTCCCACAGTTACTGAGGAACCGCACATCCTTTCCAGGATGTGCAGAGACTTTAAAAAACTGGTCTTTAAAGTTTTTGAAAGACTCAGTATATACTCGAAATAATCTACGACCCGGAACACCAAGAACGGTAACCCATCCCTTTCGTTCAGGGGGTTCACGACCGGTCCGACAGGAAACGACTTGGGAAAAATAGAAAAAGACACTGACAGAAGGTACGAGCATCAGGTATGCACAAAAACGCTCAAAAGCTTTTACAAAACCCCAGCCGTTGGGATGAAGTTGGGTGGGAGATATATGCAAATGATTCAAAATTTCTATTTGAAACTCGGTCAAAGGAAATCGAACACCCAATTGGGTTATCACATCTCGGTAAAAGAAAAAAGAGCACGAATCATCTTCTGCCCCTCCGGAACAAACCTTTCATCTTCGGCTGGAGGGCGAATGTCATAGTTTTCTAATTGCCCAACAGGAAGGCTAGCCACGTCATCGGGACTCATCCCGGACATTGTGTCTAACACTTCATATGTTACCCAAGGAAACTGAGAAACTAAGGAAGTAGGGGGAGACTCAAAACATGACTCGGTCGAACCCGACTCATCTACACCTTCTTCAAGGAAACATGCCATTAATACCTAGAAATGAAAAAAAAACAAAAAAAAAGGATCAGATGAGGATGGATATACCTGAATTTAAAGTGCTATCAGATGAATCACTAGATGATGACGACGACAAGTCAAAAATGGTAATTGGCCCATTAACCCGGCCAGATGGAGGAGTAGAATATGGGATGCTCCCATGACGGCAACTAGCAAGAGTTGATTCGGCCAAAGAATCACATCCTTGTTGGACGAGTTGAGAACTCAGATAAACACAGGAAAAGCAAGGAACATCCTTGGAAGAAGGGAGAGAATGACGAAAACCTTCAAGTTTAGAGCCCGAACGATTCAGACTCTCAGATGAAGGAGGATGAATAGGTGATGAAACACGGGGATGGAAGGCTACACGACCCTTTCGACCACCTTTCCGCGATCTTGAACCACGGTACCCGCGAAGCATGGCTTCATGTTCTTCCTTTTCGGTCCTGGGAATCCCCCAAAGCCAATAACGGGCACCAGGAGGAATGTTTTCCAACAAATTGGAATCTATGTCATTCTCTTGGCTACAACGCAAAGCTGGAAAGGAAAGTCTTTTCCTTCCCATTTTTCGTGTAAGAATTAAAGATGCTTGAAAAAGGAAATGTCACAGCTGAAAAATGGAAGCGACGTTCCAAAGACAGAAAAGAAAAGGAGGATGACGCTAGACTACATATGAATGCAATTAAGGGAGGAAGAGCGCAGCACAGAAATAAGAAGAAACAAAGTAAGGATTTCAACAATACCTGATTATGGAGGCTACGTGAATAGGGTGAATGATTTGCAGCAAAGCAAGTCAGGAACCACGAAAGCTTGTGAGGAAAATGAATGATAAGAGAAAAACGATGAAGGGAAATGGAAGTAAACTGCAGAGTAAAAAAGAACGATAGGAAGGGCAAAGAGCAAGGTTATTAAGGTCATTTAAGGTCCATCGTGCGTAACAATCGCCAAAATCACGAGTAAAGGATGAGGCGGTTTGGAATAGCAAAAGATGCAACCACCCCATCGCCGCAAAAGGCAATGATTCGACGCACAAAATGATGGCATTCATAAATGTGCACGATAAACAAGACTGCAGAAGGTAGTTGCAGCAGCAAAGGCATGTGAGCAACGACGCGTGGCCAAACGTACGGTTGGCAAAGCACAAAGAAAAAGCATCTTCCGAGTTCTAAAAAGTAATTCGACCATAAACAAGAAATCCAACAAAGCTCTACAACGTGTCCACACCGGGTTACATATCCACATTACGTACACCCAGGCAACCCGAATTCACGGATAGCCTGGCTGGGGGCAACTGTTATGGGCCTGTGCGAAAGGCCCACATAATCGGCCCACTTCAGCAACCCGGTGAGAGGCCCACGTAATCAAGCCCGTTAAGGTAACCCGGCGACGCTCAAGCTCGGCCACAGATAAATCCCAGACGACATAACAGACTACATTTAAAGGCATGTAACGCACGACACGTTACCACGCGTAACGGCCGACCAAGCTGTAATGGCCACCGCGTCATGACAGCTCAGCTCCATATTTCAACCCTAGGAACAGCCCCTATAAAAGGAAGGGCTATTCGACGGTAAAACACACGCTATTGACTAAATTCACTATCTTCACTACACTGGTACTACAACCATATACTTTACTCTATATTTGACGATCAGGCTAGGTTTAGGGATATCTTTGCAATAGATACTCCTAACCAAGGCCATACGATCCAAATTGACCCATCAGCCTAATAGGGCTGAACATTCCTATCTCTAAGACAGAATGGGTTCATTTGGAAATTCAGAAACAGCCTTGTCTTTGGGAATAAAGTTATTTCGCCTCAATCAACTATCAGAAGGGCGAAGGCTTTCGTATCTCAGTACAATGCACCTCAACTGACTCTTGGTCACCATGGGCTGCAACCCCGGCCAAAGGTGGAACACCTTATTAGTTGGAAGTTTCCGGTCGATGGCTGGTATAAGGTCAACGTGGATGGGTCGAGCAGGGACGGAGGGCGAGCCTCTAGCTGCGGAGGACTGATCAGAGATGCTTCTGGGCAATGGATTAGAGGTTTCAGTAGGAACCTTGGCATAGGCTCTTCCACTAGAGCAGAACTATGGGGCTTACTTCATGGTATTGAGTTGGCTTGGACCTTGGGCTTCAGGAAGGTGTGGTTTGAGGGAGACTCCCTAACAGCCATCTCTCTTATCTCCAAAGGTTGTGAGAGGACTTACCCACTGGCTTCTCTGGTAAACGGTATTTGTGAGCTCTTGAGGAGACAATGGGAGTGTAAGCTGAGCCATACGTGGAGAGAAGGCAACATGGTAGCGGATCATTTAGCTCTTTTAGGTCATTCTGTTTTGGATTGGAACTTACATGTTCTGCATGATATCCCTGTGGATTGTGTTACCTTGCTTAATAGGGACCCGAGGGTCGTTGGCAGCCTCAGGATCTCTTCTCTGTTGTAATTTATTTCCAGTAATTTCCAAAAAAAAAAAATTAAATAAAATATGCATAACAAAAAAAAGTAAACATAAACTAGCCTATTAGCCTATAGGTCTGATGGGTGAAGTTGCATGCAGTGATGGGAAGATTTATCTTTGGGAAAAATGTGTCATTTAAAGGATGTAAAGTTGTGTTATTTTAAGAGAGAGAAAGAGATAGATAAAGGAAGAGAGAGTTGACAAAAAAAAATAAAGGTGCGGGTCTCACTTCTTTGTGAGAGTGAAAGAAGATAAGTTGTATCATTTAAAAAGAAACACTATTCCCTTTATCTTTTGATAGTAACTTATTTAAAAAAAAAAAAAATTTTGATCAATCATAAGTGTTTAAATTCAGCAATCTTATTTCAATCATTAAATGTTAACTTACATATTCAAACAAGATTTTCAAAAGAGGGAATTGATGCAATTCACAATCATCAACACATGTACAGCCCAATTGATGAATATTGGTATTTTGATGTTGAGAACGTGATGAAGATGTCCGATATAGAGAAAATCAAAATCCTAAACTAACGTGGTAATATATGTATATATATATATTTTAAAGAATTTATTAGTCTCCTTTTACATAAGATAGTTATCTTATGTTATAGAATGAAAATGGGTGAGTCCCATAATTACAAAAAAAAAGAAAAGAAAGAAAAAGTGGAGTGTGAAAATCGAAGTAAGAGAGCATGAGAGAAATTATCTTAGATAAAAGGAGAGTAATATTTCTCATATTCTAAAGTAACCGTTCCTTATTATAGCCGAATATGGGGACACTTTCAGAGTGAGAGAAATTGAGAGCTCTGGATGCGAGGTATATAACGATGGATGTGAGAGTACTGTGACAATTATGAGAATAATGCATCTAGATAGCAAGGCTCATTTGATTGTGTTCTGGTTTTTTTATTCTTAAAACTATTTTATAAAATAGTTATGGAAACCATTGTTTTTTATATATTTTCTTTTTGTAAGTTAAAAACCAAAACAGAAAATAAAAACAACTCAGACATGTTCTCTAAATTTGATTCTAAAAACAAAAAAGCAGTTATAATTTTCAAAACAATTTTTATAAAACAGGTCTTACCAAACGAGTTTTTTTGTTTTTTTGTTCTGAAAACTAAAAAACAGATTTTAAAAACACTAATCAAACAGAGCCTAATTCTTTGAGTGTGATAGGATTGTGCAGAGCGAACACAGATAATGGGAAAGGACTGACCGATTGATAAGGGGAACAGTGGCCATTTTGCCACTGTTGGCAAAAACAAATTACCAGACTGCCACGCCAACAGTAAATTTTGCCAAAATATCACGTAGCATATTTCGCTACATTGTGTAACGAAATATGTTTGCAAGTAATTCGCTACACAGTGTAACGAAACATGCCACGTGAGAATATTTGACACATGGCACTTTTTGTTTCTGACGTGGCATATTTCGTTACACTGTGTGGTGAATTATTTGCACGCATATTTCGCTACACAGTATAATAAAATATTCCACGTGTCATTTTGGTAAAATTTATTATTGATGTGACAGTTTGATAATTTTTTTGGTTAACAGTGACACTTTGGTCACCATTCGTTGATAAGGCAAGACAAATACGCTCGTCAACGGGTTGGGGACAAGTCGATATCAAGATTCGCCCATTTGATCCTCGGCCTAATTGAGTATATACCAAAACAATAACAATAAAACAAAACAAATCTGTTTTTTTTTTGTTTTTTTTATTTTGTCACAGCAAGTTTCTTATTTCAGTCGTCAAATCCTTTATTTCCAATACGAAAACTAATGACATTGCACTGGAATATGTTGACATTTACATATCCCTTTTATTTTATATTATTCCTACCTAGCTTATTATCTAGATAACAAAACAGAAAAACACATTCTCCCGGTAGATACTAAATAATAACGAGATAGGATATTATATTTATTTTTTATGTATATTTTACTGATTTCTTTTCAATTCGGTTATATCACATTCTCATCTTACTCCTTTTTTTTTTCTCTTTCCTTTGGAGATTGTAATCAAATGATATTGAGAAAAAACAAGTATAATAGACCTATAAAAAATAGGCATAATATTTTATCTCAACAATAATAATAATAGTAATAGGGATAAATATTTATGTTTTTTCTGCACAAAATACTTATCTGTCAAACTTATATAAAAGTGAGTGAATCCTAGTATGAAGAAAAGAAAGAGGAAAAAATTATAGGACTCACTCATTTTTTTAGCAAATGTATCGTATAAATATTTTTTGCAAAAAAAAAAAAAAAATTAAACCATAATAATAATAATAGTAATAAATAAGGGAAATTACACTCTTATGTTACATGAGATTCATCTCTCATGTTACACTCACATAAAAAAGTATGTTTTTCTTTCTTTTTTCTTTTTAAATTGATGAACCTCACTTTATTTATCTCATGAGATAACATAATTTCTCTCGTACTAAAGCCCAATAAATAATAGGGAAAAATTCACCAATGCCCAATGGTTTGTTTCAGAATCATATATGCTCCTGTGATTTTTTTTATATCACATATGCCACTGTACTTTGTAAAATATAAAAAATCACAGGGGCATATGTGATAAAAAATACCCTTTTACAAATCACAGGGGTATATGTAATAAAAAAATAACCACAAGGACATAAGTGATTCTGAAGCAAACCACAAGGAGCATCGGTGAACTTTTTCCTAAAAATATGCAAGAATCATCTTCCGTAATTAAAGCAACCGTCCACCTTAAGATCAAGACTACTGACAAATTCCGACTCATTAGAGACTAGAAACAACACTGCATCCGCCACATGTTTGGGCGTGAGGACCACTCCTTGCAGCCTCGCGTTTTGCGCATAAAACTCTTTCACCTTCTCCTCGCTCATCCGTTTCTTTTTACACGTCAACGGTGTTGCCAACCCGGTGGGAGAAACGCAGTTGACCCTTATCCCATGCACCGCAAGCTGCACACTCGCCGAACGCATCAGCCCCAACACCGCGTGCTTCGACATTGTATAGTCTGTCGACTTAACCCCACCGTGGGTCCCAGCGACACTCGCAGTACACACTATGCTTCCCCTCACGCTCTTCTCCACCATGGCACGCGCCGCGTGTTTCACACACGCAGCCATTCCACGAACGTTGACTGCGAATAAACGGTCAAATTGGGACATGTCGAGTTCAGACACTGTCTGATCAGAGGGACTAAGGATACCAGCGTTGCTGAACATGATGTCGAGTTTTCCGTAAACATTAACCGTTGATTGGACAAGGTTTTGGACTTGATCTTCGTCTGCCACGTCACAGTGGACGTAGGTACACTTGTGGGTGCCTATGGATGCAACCACTTGATTGCCCAGCTCGTCTTGGATATCAGCGATCACCACCATACGCGCGCCTTGGTCGGCAAAGACACGCACCGTCGCTTCACCGATGCCACTGGCACCTCCGGTGACTATGGCAACTTTGCCAGCTAACCTGAGACCGCTGTTAGTGGATGAAGATTCTGCCATTTTTAGATGTAAAATTGTTAGAATCACGTTGTTAATCTGAAAGATTGGTCATTTAAATACAAGTTGGGACAGGCCATTCCTCCTCACCTTTCGTTCGTTACCTACCACGCTTGCAACTTGCTTTTGTCCTCTAGCCTTTGTTTATCTGAAATTGACCAAAAACGACACAGTAAGGTAGCATTTGTCACGAACAGTATAAAATAAAACCCATATATTATAGTATATTTCGTTTTAACACCTTTACCAAATATTACTTAAAATATTCGAATCATTGAAGTTTTACATATGTTATAGTATATTTGTCGTTGAAGCACTGGTTTTATATAACATGTGATCGTATCGTATCCATAACTAGTTCAACTTACTCACGACATGCGAGATAAATGGCCCAAAGCACGCTAATATTCATCACGGTCATTCATCATGCGAGATAAATGGCGTGATCCATCAAACTTTATTCACTTCATTCCATAAAAAAAATAAGGGAAAAGTTCATAAATGTTCCTGTGTTCTATTTCAGAATAATCTATATTTCTATAATTCTTTTATCATATATGTCTATATGATTTGTAAAAAGTAAAACATCGCAGTATATGTGATAAAAAAATATATCTTTACAAACCATGAAGTTATATGTGATAAAAAAAATATAGGCGTATAAATAATCTTGAAATAAACTAGAGGACATTGTTGAACTTCTCCCAAAAAATAACGGGAGATGTATATCTTCACATATTTAATAATGAGCTTTATAATTCTCATGTTACATAAGAAGAGAATTCTTATGTCATAGAGATAAAAAATATGTGAGATCTATATATTAGAAAAAATCATTTGTGGGACCTATATCAGCACGAAAATCTACGGGTGTGTAGGAAAATTTTAATTATCATGTAACATTAGAATTATAAAATCCTTTAATAATATGGAAGTTCCACTAGAGATCCACTTTCGTTGGACGTGTTTCCTTACATGGAGAAATTTCTTTTTACTTCAATTAGAGGATGTTTGGTAGAGAATGAATTTTCTTTTATCTGAAAAATTTCGATTTTCAGAAATATGATGAAAAAAAATTCAATTTATTATAATATCCGAAAATTAAAAATTTAAAAAAATTTAATTTTCAGGAATTATAAAGAATGACGCATACCAAATACGTCCATCTTTTTGGGAATGACTGCATTGACCAATAAATTGTGCGTCAGAAAATAATATCGGGATATTGAACATTGTGCCCCTTTTGTAAATAAAAAATGACTGAATACTATGCGGTTGAAATTTTTTGTCAAAATGACATGTTGCAAAACTCAATACAACTAACAACGAGTACAGTATTATCCAAAAAAAATAACGAGTACAGTAGTGTCACATGACACATTAAAAGAAGCTACAAAATTCGTTATTAGTAGTAACGAGTTATGTGGTTAAATATAAAGAAATAATTATATTATATTATATAAGATAATTATCTCATGCAATAGAGATAAAATAATAGAATTTATTATTTTTTTAAATGATAAATTCTATTATCTTATCTATGTTGCATGAGATAAATAGGTTCCCAAAATCTATCTATTCCAATTCAACTTTTGAGTGACACATGGAGAAAAGAGACAAACTTGCTGCACCTTCTGGTGAGTAGAGTCTCAACAATTAATTCTTGAGATTATATTAATTTAAAAAAATGTTAAATTTTGACAAGTTAGAACATGTTTTGATATTATATAATATCTTTAATTTATGTAGTGTATATTATATTTAGTATTCAATAATTTAACAAAAAAATAAAGTTAAACTTATAATATCCATCAATTTTACAAATAAACATAATACATCCCAATTGTTTATATTAAATTCAATAACACCATAATCATAATCTCACGAATCTAATAGTTGGAACTTAAAATGCAACGCAACATAACATTTGAACCTTTTTTGAGTCTTTGCAATGAGTATTGGAGTGTCGGAAAGTGTCGGACACAATACATCAGGATTTTTGAAGTGTCGGTGCTTCATAGTTGAGAAGAGACAGACAACAAGTATAGGCCAACAATTTGGGACATTATTTGGACACTTCAACTTCTAAAAATTCCTTTTACGAAGTGTAAATTTTTATTTTTGAAAATCAGTGGAATATAAATATTTTTTAAATGGTAAATTTTATAAATTGTGATAACTAACAATATCATTTGATAATAAAAAGTTATTATTTGAAAACTAATTTGTTATCACCTATTTTTCGGAGATTAATGTATTGAAAATATTTCAAAATCCAAATTGGACACTTGCTTCTTCTTTTTCAAAAGCTTTATATAATTCATATTTAACTTCTTCTTCTTCTTCTTTTTTAAAAATAATATTTAGTCTCCATAAAAAAAAAAAATTATTCCATGTGGTTGAAATCTCCGTCATTTTACGGTCAGCTAAGAAGAATTCAGAATTAAAACATGACACGACGGGGAAAACATACCCAAAAATAATTAGCAAGCCAAAAATGTTGGGCCTATACTTGTTGGTTGCCTCTTCTCAAATTAATCGCAACAAATATTTTTTTCTCTTTTACTTCTCTTTGTGCAAAACTATTATTAGTTTCAAGACTTAAATGACATGTAGAAATGAGTGAAGTTCCATTGCGTGCCAAAGACTAGTTTAGAACGAGGAAAGTAGTGTTGTTTCTTAGTTTTGCGACATGACCTAAGTGGAGAAGACTTAATCATGCAAGTACCAACGCCCACAAGTGTGCAAAAAATAGTGGATACATGGGGACATCTCGCCACAAGTGGACTTACATGAATGACATAACTCACATCTAGCATGAGTATACATCTCGCTAATCATACTTCTAGCATAAGTAGCAAGTTAGGGGCCTTTTGATTTGGATCTGATATATGCAAGATGAAGGCCCAATCCAATAAAGACCCAGGAGTCTTAAGAGCCATAGACTTAATTATGAAGGAATCAAATCCATCTCACGTATGAACCATGGGCATCTCGTCAACCTGGCTTATAGTCACTATGACTGAGTATGCAAGTAAACATTATTGTCGAGATCAATAGCTCAGGGCAACTTGACCTCTACATGAACCGAATGATTGAATGATAGCACTAACTTGTCGTCGTATCTACTAGGGCTAGCCTAATCTAGGCTTCTCGCCCAAGACGAATGGGAATTGACACCGCTATTGAAAGGAGGAATGAAGCAAGACATTCTTTGACTATAAATACAGAGGCATTTAACCTAGGTAAGATCTTTTATCCTTGAATACTCGAACTATGTTGAATACTAAACTGACTTGACTATCGGAGTGCCTTGCAGGTATCCCTCAATCTCCTCAAATTGCTCAGACACCGAGCGTTCCAGATCAGTCATCTCATCAAGTAGCCTGTCATCTTGGCAAGCTTACTCTTCATCAACCCTTCTCTTGATCAACATCTTTTACCTTCAACCGTGTGTGATAAGAGCTAGCATAATATTTGTTGGACTGATCCGTGTATATATTTTAATTAATGACAAAATATAAGAAAATAAGGTGCTAGAATTCAGATAATAAAATCTTTCACAATGGAGTACTAAAAAAAAATAGCTAAGTAATTTCTTTTATTAAATTATAAGGGACATGATCCGTTTATAAATTTTTTGGAATTTTTTTACAAATTACACTATATTCTCCCGGGAGAACATAATGTAATTTGTAAAAGTTTGTATTCTCCCGGAAAAATATAGTGTAGTTTGTAAACAAAAAAAAATTGTCAATATAACGTGCCTCAAATAAAAAAAAAAAAAAATGGCTAAACTCAAACAAAAGGAAAACGGGAGGGTTCTTTGAGGTCAATATGAATCTAATAGTTGCAACACTGATGCTGAAGCTCCTTTGAGGATTCGGCGTAGCTTCCCCAACGGTGTAAGGTGGGCAGTGTAATTGCAAGTTGCAAATATGGGTATAAATGGATTGGACAAGTTAGGCTTTGGTCTAAACAAATTAGACCTATAAAATATATTGTGTCTAACTTTGATTGGGCATATTCGCTTATTTAAGTCTATAGGGTCTTCAAAGAATTATAAAAAATTATATAAAATATTAGTTTATTAATTAAGATTTTTTAAATAATTATTTTATTTTATTTTAATTAAAATAAAAAATACGATATAAGTTATTCTGTAAATTTATTGGCCAAGTCTTGTAAAAATAACTCCACGACTTATTTTTTAAGGGGAGGGTTCTTTGTTTATCAAAAAAAAAAAAGGAGGGTTCTTTTGAATCCAGAGTAAGACTTTTAAGTCTTACTCATCATCTTAGTCGTTGATAGACGGAAATCAACGGTTATCATTTGTAATGTAATCAATAATTAATTAATTAATATGACTTCCTAAATTATAACCGTTTGATGGACGAAAATCAAGGATTAAGATGAGGAATAAAATTTATATATCTTACTCTGAAGTTAAATGATCTTTCTCCATTTTTTAAACATGTTTTTTTTTAACTTCAGACTTGACCTGACATAGGTTGCTGCCCCTTATAGGCGATATTATTTAATATGTACCGGGACCACCATTTTTTAGGTGGACCCTTAGTGTAAATATGAGGATAAAATTGGAAAATAAAGAAAATAACAGGAATAAAAAGGAAAAGGAAAAAATAATATTGTGAGAGGGAACACCAAAAATTCAATGATCCCGTGACCATATAAAATATTTCCCTAATAGGCCTCCTCACACCTTTGCCTGCATATTGATGCTTAAGTCAAACTTTATGTAGGCAACTTTTGGTTAAAAAAAGAAGATGATGTATCTTGGGCTTCAATACTTTTATCCATAATCGCGGGATGACCTACTTTGAGGTTCGGTTATGAGAATAGCTTCAACAAGTAAGTGAGACAACGAAACCTCCCTATTGACAGAATTGGCTTGAGATAGCTTGGGGTGCTGTTGTAGCGGCATTGGAGTAATTGCATAGATATCAAAATAGTACCGCTCAACAACTATTGTTTACCAAAAGAACTTTTTTATTATTTAGTAATCTACTAAAAGACCTTCTTGTAATATTTAGGATTGGATTTAATTTGGATATTTTGTACAATGAACCAAATATATCGATCTAGAAAAATTGTTAAAATACATTAAATATGAGAAACATTATCTTTGGATGACGGATGAAGTTGCATGCAGATGGGAAGATTTATCTTTTGATAGTAACTTAATTTTAATAAAACAAAATTTGATCAATCATATATAAGTGTTTAAATTCAGCGTAAAATCTTATTTTAATCATTAAATCTTAACATACATATTCAAACAAGATTTTCAAAAGAGGAAATTGATGCAATTCAAAATTATCAACACATGCCCAGGAGTTAGTCCATCCCATTCTTATAAATAGTAGAAATGCAGTGTAAAATGCTTCTTATTAAAAATGGATAAAAACATCGCATAGAAATGTAAAAACAGTAGAAACACAAGTTTTTAAATGTTTATTTAAACTCAATTTAAAAAATATATATATATTCATTTTTTTAACTCAAATTTCTCTTTTTGTGATTTTAGACTTATGTCTTATATAGTTATGTGACTTATATATTTTAAATATAAAGTTATTTATTGAATTTTGAATTGTGACTTATGTGATTTTTTTTACATGCATATATATATATAATTGTGTATCATGATCTTGAGCGATAAAAACTTTACATGTTATTTTTATGATTTACATTTCTACCACTCTTTCCGACTAGAAACTCATTTTTGAAAACATTGGTCTAGCGCAATTGATGAATATTGGTATTTTGATGTTGAGAACGTGATGAAGATGTCTGATGTAGAGATCATCAAAATCCTAAACTATCCGTTCGTTATTAGAGGCGAATACGGGGACACTTGCAGAGTGAGAGGAATTGAGAGCTCTGGATGTGAGGGATATAACGATGGATGTGAGAGTAATGTGACAATTATGAGAATAGTGCATCTACATAGTAATTCTTCGAGTGTGATAGGAATAGGATCGTGCAGAGCGAACACAGATAATGGGAAAGGATTGACCGATTGATAAGGCAAGACAAATACCCACGTCAACGGGATGGGGACAAGTCGATATCAAAATTCTCCCATTTGATCCTCAGCCTAATTGAGATCCAACTCCGGAATAAGTATATACCAAAACAATAACAACAAAACAAAACAAAGTTGTTGTTCTTTATTTTTTATATTTTGTCACAGCAAGTTTCTTATGTCAGTCGTCAAATCCTTTATTTCAAATACGAAAACTAACGACATTGCACCGGAATATGTTGTTATTTACATATCCTTTTATTTTATTATTCTTACCTAACTTATTATTTAGGAGTTTTTATTTTGTCCTTTAACATGACATAAAGTTTCCCACACACACAACATTTTGTGGGACCCACACTTTTTAAAACAAAAAGAAAAAAATTAAGGCACGCAAAATGAATCTCTATAACATTACACAATCACTTTTCTTATAACATAACTCTTATAAAACCATTATTTAGATAACAAAACAGGAAAAACACATTTTCCCGGTAGATACTAAATAATTATTATTATTATTATTATTATGCAAGAATCATCTTCCGTAATTAAAATTTAAAGCAACCGTCCACCCTAAGATCAAGGCCAGTGACAAACTCGGACTCATTAGAGACCAGAAACAACACTGCGTCCGCCACGTGTTTGGGCGTGAGCACCACCCCTTGCAGCCTCGCATATTGCGCATAAGCCTCTTTCACTTTCTCCTCGCTCACCCCATTTTTACACGTCAACGGTGTTGCCAACCCGTTGGGTGAGACGCAGTTGACCCTTATCCCATGCACAGCAAGTTGCACACTCGACGAACGCATCAGCCCCAACACCGCATGCTTCGACATTGTATAGTCTGTTGACTTCAACCCACCGTGGTTGGCAGAGACACTAGCCGTGCACACTATGCTTCCCCTCACGCGCCTCTCCACCATGGCACGTGCCGCGTGTTTCACGCACATAGCCATTCCACGAACGTTGACCGAGAACAAACGGTCAAATTGGGACATGTCGAGTTCAGACACGGTTTGATCAGAAGGACTAAGGATACCAGCGTTGCTGAACATGATGTCGAGTTTTCCGTAAACATTAACTGTTGATTGGACGAGGTTTTGGACTTGATCTTCGTCTGACACGTCACAATGGACGTAGGTACACCTGTGGATGCCTATGGATGCAACCACTTGATCGCCCAGCTCATCTTGGATGTCAGCGATCACCACCATACGCACGCCTTGATTGGCAAAGACACGCACTGTCGCTTCGCCGATGCCACTGGCACCTCCGGTGACTATGGCAACTTTGCCAGCTAACCTGAGACCGCTGTTAGTGGATGAAGATTCTGCCATTTTTAGATGTAAAATGTTAGAATCACGTTTGTAATCGGAAAGATTGGTCATTTAAATATAAGTAGGGACAGGCCATTCCTCACCATCCATTCGTACCTACCACGCTTGCAACTTGCTTTTGTGTTTTAGCCTTTGTTTATCTGAAATTGACCAACCACTCAGTAAGGTAGCATTTGTCACGAATAGTATAAAATAAAACCCATATATTATAGTATATTTCGTTTTTAACCCCTTTACCAAATTTTACTTAAAATATTCAAATCATTGAAGTTTTATATTATCTTGGATTACAATATTAAATCACCAATGTTCATCTAATAAATAAATGGTAATAAGTTGTAACCATCGAATAATTTGTTTAAGAAATTATAAGTTACATTTTTTAATGAATAATAAAACAGTTTTAGACATTCAAGTATTTAGCCCTACCACACTCTGAGATTTTTGGGACAATGCCCACTGTGCCACTTTTTTGGAAAATATGTTAGAATGCCATGCAGAGGAAATAAGTTTATAACCTACCACGCGGGGAAAATTATAACATCTGCCAGCGAGTTTGGTTATGCCATTTGACACGTTTTTAGAGGCCACCAAATTCACTATCAGTTGCAACTAGAAAAAGGGACACCTGACATGTTTAAGCAAACTGTGGGGACTTGCAGTAACTATAGTTTGACATGTGGCACAAAATTTTGATAATTTTATTGTAAAATTTCTGAAGACATAACTTTTGACTCGGATATCCGAATCAAGTAGTTTTTTTATTCCACTTAATTTTTTGAGATTTACACACTGATAAATTCTCGAAGAATTATTTGTTAGTGTTAAAAAATAAAAATATAAATAATATCATTCACAAAAAAAAAAATATGTCAAACGGGACATGAGTATTTTTTGGAAATTTTTTTTTACCAAATCCTCTCCCGGAATTTGCTAACGCGTAGATTTTGAAAAATTATGTAAAAAAAAAAATATAAATTTAAACACTCGAATCAAAAGTTATTGTTTTCTGAAATTTTATGGTAAAATTATCAAAAAAATTATATCAAACCATAGTCACTTCAGGTCCAAGTGAGTTTGCCTAAATATGTCACGTGTTAGGTGTCCCTTTTTCTATTGCACCTCATGCTGATTTGATCAGGAAACTCACTGCAACTGATACTGAATTCGGCAAATAATTTCGAAATTTCTGGCAGTACGATCACTGTCCGGAGATTTTTGTCCTACGCTCATATCTCCTCTCTAATATATATTTCCATGTCACTATTTTATCATGAACCTTTTGTTGTAATATTGCTATACGATTTTCGATCTCTTAAAAGGTTTATATTTTTTTTCATCCAATCACCACTTTCTTTTCTTAATTTCTTTTTATTATTTAAGGTTAAATTTACTATATTTTTATGTCATCAATCGTAACCTATACAAAAACTGATTGTAAAATTAATAATTGAATATATCGCAGATCATGCAGAAAGATACGAGTAGTTAATTAGGATTTCTCCATATTATATGACGAGAGTGATAATAAAATGTATATATCATTGATTTAACTTATAAAATGTAAGGTTTTCATTTCCTCCTTTAACATAACATAACACACTTTCCTATACACACAATATTTTGTGGGGCCCACACATTTTAAAACAAAAGAAAAAGAAAAAAATATGGCACGCAAAATGAATCTCTATAACCTTACACACTCATTTTTCCTACGACATAATAAACATAAAACCCAAAAATGTATTATGGTGAGCAAATGAGTTGATAGTAAACATTGGGAAACTAAAAATTAAGGAAAACATCTTCACTTCATTATTAACTAAAATTGTGTGTGGGGTGGGGGGGATTACTTTACTTATTCCACCTACCAATTATGGCTAATGCAATTGAGTCATCCCATTTTTTTTCACTTTTAGTAAAGAAATATTTACTCCATGACAACGAAGATATACTTTATATAAGGGGTTAGATGTATTGTCAAAGACTCAAAGTCGCATTTTATATTTTATAGCGAAGATTTTGGAACAAAAGGACACTGAGTTTTTTAAATAAATATTAATTAAAATAAATAAATAAATCGTCTCTTTCGGACTCCTTGATATATATATAATTTTTTTCTTAAGAGGAAAAATATGTGTCATTTTAAAGGAGGTAAAACTATATTATTTTAAGAGAGATAAATAAAGGAAGAGAGAGTTGATAAAAAAAATAAAGATGTGAGTTACACCTCTTTGTGAGAGTAAAATGACATAAGTTATGTTATTTAAAAGGATAAACACTTTTCCCTTTTAAAAGTCTACAAAATCATCCAGAGAAGGAGGATTTCAATTTTCTTGACCAATTGCATGATTCTGGTTCATCTCTTACCAATAGCAATAATTTTTCGTTAGGAACTGTTGCATTTTTTAAGAAAAACAAAATTAGACTCTCGCACAAATAGTCAACTAGACGGAGAAGAAAGCTAATTAATAATAGATGAAATATTTTAAAGGACTTAACCTTATTAAGTCAATAATTAGGACATGTTTAGTATACAGAATATGATCAGGCTTGATAGTATAAGATTTAATTAAATTTTAATACTATCAGTATTTGACATGATATTGTATAAGATAATATTATCCAGTATATGGTAATGCACTGTAAAATACTAGAAATGATAAAAATAAATATCTGACAAAAATACCCTTCAATAAAGAATTTATATAATTCTTCCAAATATATTATATGATATTAATTTTTATAAAAATCTATCAATCAGTATATCCAAAAAAATATATTAATTTTTATAGAAATAAAAATCTTCACTATTTTTAAAAAAAGTTCATGACTACTATATATATTAAATTAAGAAATCGATAGGTATAATATCAAATTTGAGAAAAAATTTAAATGCTCCAGGCCCACCATTTATTCAGTGGTCCTTTTTCTATAAATGGAAATTTTTCTTCCATTTCTATCATTTTCTTTTTGATTTTTTCCTCATCCGTCCCTCATTTTTTTCTATTTTTGGGAGGGACCACCATGGTCCCGCCCCACAAAAAAAACTTCTCCAAATTTAAGGCCGGTTAACAACAATTTTATAAATAGTACCATCAAGATTTGATAGGAAGTACTCTAAAATATAGCCAAATTAACAATAACATAGTTCTGTCTTATCAAGTACTATCATATTCTTAGTAATACTATCAATCGTAGTTTACTATGTACTTATTTCTAATGTCAAAATTTCATTACCATCGGTTATCATCAAGCGAATTTTTCACAAATTGAACTTTGTGTTCACCTTTAAACACCCAACACTCCTCTCCCTAACAAAGAAAAAAATGCATTAGAGGAAGTTCGACATAAGTAAACCACCGGCCTTATTGTGTTCTATATGTGTGAGGTCTTTCAATTTCGTCAATTCATCAACAATATCCCATCAATCATCATGAAAGTCTTTCACAACCTTCTCACCTTCAACTATTACCTTAACACTTTCAACCATAGTACCCATATATATTTTCCAACAACTTCTACAAGTGAATTGCCAAACCCGTCCAAATCTTTTTTCATTTCTATGGCTCAAACTTAAAATCTCTGATTAAAGGGCCCAATCTCCTTATCACCTGTGTCAAAGGAGTTTGGCTCTAGATCCCTTTTATTATCTTATTCTTGTTTAACTTTTTATTTACATAATAAAACAAGAAATTGTAAAACTATTTGTGTCTCATGTATAATATTAAGTGTCAGTAGATTTAATTAATAAAAGGGCATAATGGTAATTTGACTATTAAGGGAAGTTTTATAAATAAGTAACTGGTGACAGGTTCAGTTACGTTCAGAGAAAGAAGATTTTCTGATAAAAGGTGGTTTATAGAAACACTCTCCATCATTGTCTACCTAGGAGAATTGTATCTAATCCATGTTCAAGAAGATACAAGAATAGTGAAGGGTTAAGACTCTCAGAAAGGATTTCACCATCAAAGTTCTTTCGCAATTATGGAAAAAATGTATGTTTATGTGAAACTCATAAATTCTGAAGATCCTCTGTCGTGTTCTTGAATGGTTACTGTTGAACATGAATCATTGTTGCTTACATGTTGTATCAAAGCATGTCACTACTAGAAAATGCTTTTTTTTCGACGGAAAAATTCCGTCGAAAATGATAAAAATTCCGTTGAAAATGACATTTTCGACGGAATTTTCGACGGAAAAGAAGCCGTCGAATAAGTCTTCGTAGGTAATAAATTTTTCGACGGAATTAGAGATTCCGTCGAAAAAATTCGACGGAAATTATTTCCGTCAATTTTTTTCGACGGAATAATTTCTGTGGAAAATTACGACGGAAAAATAAGTCCGTCGAATTTTTTCGACAGAAAATGAATGAAATTCCGTCGAAAAATCTTGTATTAATTTTCGACGGAAAATAATTTCTGTTGAAAATTTTCGACGGAAAATGAATGTAATTCCGTCGAAAAATCTTTTAATATTTTTCGACGGAAAATAAATTCTGTCGAAATTTTTCGACGGAAAATGAATGAAATTCCGTCGATAAATTTTTAATATTTTTCGACGGAAAATAAATGAAATTCCGTCGAAAAATCTTTTAATATTTTTCGACGGAAAATGAATGAAATTCCGTCGATAAATCTTTTAATATTTTTCGACGGAAAATAAATTCTGTCGAAATTTTTCGACGGAAAATGAATGAAATTCCGTCCAAAAATCTTTTAATATTTTTCGACGGAAAATAAATTCTGTCGAAATTTTTCGACGGAAAATGAATAAATTCCGTCGAAAAATCTTTTAATAATTTTCGACGGAAAACAAATTCCGTCGAAAATTTTCGACATAAATTCTTTGAATATTTTTATCTCTACAAAATTAATATCAATTTATGTTTCACACCTGATAAACAAATATATGAAAGTAACATATCATAATTATATGATTTTAATATAATTATGATATGTTAAAAATCTCTGTCATATACTAATCAAAATATACTTATATATATAAATGTCCAACACATATACTAATCAATAGGGACATACATATACAAAAGTCCCTATCATATACTAATCAAAAGAGTACTATGTCTAAAAATGTCCAAGACATATGCTAATCAAAAGGGACATACATATACAAAAGTCCCCTGTCATATACAAATCAAAAGAGTCCTATATGTATAAATGTCCAAGATATATACTAATCAAACAGGAACATACATATACAAAAGTCCCTGTCATATACTAATCAAAATAGTCTATGTGCAATAGTCCCGGTCATATACATCCAACAAAGATACAAAAGTCATGCTGGTGGATGACCTGCATGATCGTGGTCATCACCTACGTCCTGAGACGGGGGTTGAGTCTCGTCATCATCCTCAGTATCTAAAAATTCCACAGGAAGCCTTCGCAAAAGCTTCTCCTCAGTATATAATATTGCTGTCTCCCTATCAACAAGAGTATTTGTGCTTGTCCAGTGTTTGTGTCGACCTGCAATTGACCCGTTTAAATTAAATAATTATATAATTACATATTTACTCTCAATAACCACAGTTCTATTTATTAATTATAGGTTATGTATATAATTTTCATTCGAAAAAATAAAATTGATAGATTATTTGTGTCGTGTCAAACCGCATAGTAAACGGGTCATTTTAGTGTCGAGAATTTTGACAAAAAATGGTTATTTGTGTGTTCAGGTTCAGGCGTGTCAAACAAAACACGACTTGCACCAAGTGGATTGTAAGGGTGAATAGACAATCTAGTGTTTTTAATAAAAAACTATGACATATAGTTTTTAAGAGAAAAAAAAATTAGTCATTTTGTTAGAGGATGCTCCATTGACCCTATACCAAATCCCCATAATCAATCATAGAGGAATACTTTGAATACTTTTATTATGAATTTATAGCTCTTGGGGCCGATGGCACTTAACTTTTCAAAATGAAACCCAAGAAGGTGATAAATTTTTTATGCTCACAGAGTGAATCTAGAGATATTTAAAATACCTGAGAATTTTTCCTTTCATTCTTTCGGCAATAAGCTGAACCTATACTTACCCAAACTCAACTATTTCACTTACACGTTACAACTAAGAACAAAAAGAAAGAAGGAACAAAGATGTTATATGGAATGAATGCCTGGTCATTACCCTGTGCCCTCTTATCTTATCAGGAGAATCTATTGATTTAAGTTCATTAACTGTAAAATAACAGAGAAAAAGATAGTAAAACATCTATAACCAAGTGGCCATACCATGCTGGATGTTGTCTCAGGAGATGAATTAAAGGCATTATTTAAGGCAGTCAAAGCTTCTGCTCTTTGTCTTGGTCCCCCTTGACTTGACCCATTAGACTTTTCCTGTCAACAGATTCAGCAAAGCCTGGTTAAGCATATAGGGGCACACACAACAACAAATTAATAACTGCAATAATAAATTTAGATATGATGCCTAACACCAACAACATTATGTTTGCACAAATTTATATAACTAGTAATGTTGAGAAAGAAAAAAGTTATTCAAGATTAGGCATTTAGGAATATTTTTGCCTGGACTTGGGAAGAATAGGAAACAATTTAACTAAGAAAAAAGAATAGTAGATACAAAGGTATAAAGTGGCTTTCAAATTAGACCACATGAATTAAAGCAAAATGGGAAGAACATAAAAAAATTAATGATATAGAATTAAATCCCTAAGTTTTAATGTAAAACAGAAAAAGGAGGTCTTTCTACAAGTAATTCAAAATTATGATTTATTCTAAAAATTATATAGCATAGACATATTTATTGCAGTTCTTATATGACATGGACAAATGTTGATCCTTGATACCCTATGTACTTCACTTTTGCCTTTACCGCAATCTGAAACAGTGTCATTATATTACAGCAGCGAAGTAGCAAACATGAGTTTGTAAATCATAAATAATTGCATACAATGGATTAAACATCATCAAAAGAACACGTCATCAAAATCCATGATAAGAAAAAGTAAAAAGTAAAAAAGAACATTAGTTCCTTAATGTTTCTGAAACTTTCTTCCATTTTACAATCCAATTCAAAACTAAAATAATCCTGGAGTTGGTGTTGAATGTTTCAAATATTAGAGTAGAAAGTTGAAGATATATAAATTATCTCAACTTTTATTACAGATTACAAGGCACTTACGGTACGTCCAGGTATAATATTATGAAATGTGAGGAATACAGTACAAATAAATCCCATAAACAAAATGAAAAAGGTCCTTGGTCTTGGTGACTGCATTGGGAGTCCCATAATTCTGAAAAAGTACTTTATTTTGGAGAATTATTGTAACAAAAATGAATGTAGCTAAAGAAACATGACAAACTACAAATATAGTGAATAATGATAAAAACAATGGTGAGTTAGAATATAGCCAAGAGAGGCCTGTGTAACAAACAAACTACAAATATATATCTATATTAGTCAAACCTGAAATCCCTCGAGTGGAGTGTCATAATGCAAAGGATGATTGATTCTCTCCTTGATGATTTCTCTTAGGTGCTTTGCATAAGTGCTCATGAAATCAACTCTTGTAGGAAGAACGTTAAGCAAGGTAGACACTTTAATATAAGAGAAAGGACAAAAATCTTAGGTGCTTTGCATAAGTGCTCACAAAAATCTTAGGTGCTTTGCATAAGTGCTCACAAAAATCTTACTTTTTACAGAATAGCTAGCATTTACGCAAAAGTTAAAGGAATTCATCCTGTGTCCTCTAGCATGTTGTTAAAACTCAAAAGAGGATTTACATAAAAATGTCAACATATTGGAGTACAACTAGGATTCACAAATCAATTCCCTTAAGGATTAATATCAACTGGAAAAATAGTTGACTTAACATAAAGGGTGGCGAACTACGTAGAGTCAAACATGGGCGACATATAACTTACCGCATGATATGCATATGGTGACTTCCCTTGACGCTCAAAGTGTTTTACCATGATGCAGAACTCAAATGGACCCCATTCTTCAGCTTCAAAGCAGTTTCCAAGAGCAGCTTTGTATAACTAATAACAAATTTAAAACACTAAAAATCATACTTAAGATTAAGATGATATAGACATAAGCAATTTCAAAATTATATCACGGCAAAGACCTTGGTACTGTCAGTTAAAAGCTCAGTACCAGCCGGATAAGATGCATAGAATTGATCAGCTCTAGAGTACCCAGCCCTAGTTCTGCAGCACCAAAATCATGCATCAAAAGACACGTATTAATAATCCAAATTCTAGTTCTAGTATTAATAACAAGGGTTTTAACAGTGTGTGTGACCCACGTATTGCTAGTGTAAGCATAGCTTATAAGCGTAGTAAAGCAGAAGAACCCAGTATAAGACACCAATCTTCGGAACTTCTGAATCTTTAGTATCTCTTTGAATTCATCATAGAGCCTCATGGACAACTATGAAGCTCCGACACTTCAAAAACCCTGACGTATCGTGTCCGACACTTTCCGACACTCTCGGACACTCCGACACTCCAACACACGTTATAGAAATTCAAAAAAAGATATAAAGGTTACATTGCATTGAGTTTTTAGTTCCAACTATTAGATTCGTTGGATTACGATTACTATTTTTTTGAGCTTAATATAAATATTTGACATATCTTATATTTTTTTGCAAAATTTATGACTATTATAAGTTTAAATTCATTTTTTTATTAAATTATTGAATATTAAATACAATATACACCACATAAGTTAAAAATATTATTTAATATCAAAATGTGTCCTAACGTGTCAAAATCTAACATTTTTTAGAATTAACGTGTCGGAGTGTCGTGTCACGTGTCAGTGTCGGTGCTACATAGGTGTCTCATGCCCATATAAAGCTCATTCACTACCTTCCTTGCATTCTTAGGTTACACAAATAATCAAAATCAAATGAACCAACTACACAATAAAGGAACTCAAAAATGATTTACCAAAAAAAAAAATAAAAAAAAATAAAAAAAAAAGGAACTCAAAAATGCACAAGCACAAACACAAGTGGATATATTCTCTTAAAGATGATAAGAAAGTTTTGGGTTCCTATTGTCCTAAATTTTCCGAGTCTGAAAGCCCTTCTCATGGTTATTTATAACTTCTCAAGCTCATCATCGAGGTCCTATATACAAGTTCATAAAGATACTGGAGTCCATAAAAACAGATCCAGATTACAATCATTTTGACTGAATATAAAATAAATTCCTCGATTTTTCTTGCCCATAAATCCCAATCTGTTACTGCTGTATGCATACTCTTCAAGGAGTTTTATTTTTTTTACAAAACACAATTAAAATTCAACTACCCAAAAAATTTCCTAAACAGGAATAATTAATATTATCATTCATCAAATATATAGTCAAACATCATAGTATATATTCATGCTGGGGGCAACTTCCAGGCATATTATGGAAAACATTTCCATCAATAGGAATAAAGGGTACGCAAACAAGCAATATCTGCACTACAATTGCACCTCCAATCCGTAGTATTCATTATTCAATATCAAATCAAATATTAAGAACCTCAATAAAATAAAGTGTAATAAGTAATAACATTTGAATATCGACTCTAGAATTCCTGAAAAAATTAAATAGACCCTGGCTTATTTCTTTTACCAAGTGCTACTAACAAAAGTTGGGTAACATTTTCACAAACAAGACAGGATGAAGTCCATTTCTGCAACATTCTAGGTAAATCATATTATTCACATTTGACTTTAGTTGTCATGCTATCTATTTATCATTATTGAAATAATCTATTAGTAAAAAATAAATATCCACAAAAAATGTTTATTGTTGCACATTGAACGTATAATTTGACATCTTTGATTTGAACTCCTAAGAGAAAAAGATGTTTTCTAAGCTAAGATTTTGATTCAAAAGGCAAAAGAATAACTGGCTATTTATATTATATACCCTGTTCACTCTTCTCATTGAATCCATCTGGTCACCCATTTCTTTCCGCCGCTTTCGAAGAGCAGCGTTACGAAATAACCTTCGATCATCCTCATGCTTTACAGAAGCAGCTGCAGCTCTAAGAGCTGAAAATGAAATCAATCAGGCTATGTAACAAAATAAATAAATAAAAGAAACAAGGAACCAAATGCATCGGAAAGATAATGACATGACCAGAAATAAGGGTATATAATCTGTGTGTTCAGGTGTAGATGGCAGAAACAAAGTAAAACTACTAAGGAAAAGGAAGATACCAAGATTAGGGATCAGAGAACCAGTCTCAATATCTGAATTGCAGAGAGTACATCTTGACTGCGACAGAAACAATAACTGTAACTATGATTCTTGTCTCTCCATATCTAACAGTTATGATTCCATAATGAAAGTGAAAGGAAATAGAAATGAGAAAACACATACAACCAAAATAAGAATCCAAATGCCCAGAGGGTACAAAGACCAAGAAAATACAACCTTAAACCACGGTATAATTAGATACCGAATTTAATTGTACAATTGAAGGCATTAACTACCTTAAAGCCATTTATATTTTGTTATAAAAATAAATGTTACCATTCAGAAGGCCAACGTAATATTTTATCTGCTTAACTAAGTAATCTCCATACTAGCTGTATGTGACTGTGACCTAGACCAATAACTAAGTAATCTGTATGTGACTGTGACTACAACGTTATCAGGGCTCCATAACTTCCACAACTCCATGAAGTTTCATACATTTTTAAATCTAAATATCCAGTATTGAACCTTCAGTACATCAAATTCACGAGTGTTCACAATATTGTAGACAGCCCATCAAATCTAATTCTAAGCCAATCTTCCATTGCCCAAATTAAAGCCAATAAAAACCCTCTAAAGTCTACAGATTTCTTACCCTTATTCCGCATATAATCCTGAACCTAACTATCAAACATCCTATTTTACTGCAGCCACCGATCTTCCAGCACCCAGACAGCAATAGAAGTTTAGTATTTGAAATCTAGCAAGTCATATGTCCACCTATGGTTCAAACGCAAAACTGTCACTTTCATCAGCTGTGGGTATCATTTCTTAACGGAGACATGTAACCCATATATGCTTAGAAGACTGAAATAGGAAAGAGTCCTACTTACTGCTTCGATGACTCTCCTCAGCATGAGACCACCAAAAGAATGTCCACATGAGACGAGCATGGCATCTTCAAGGAATGTGCCACTAGTAAATAGATTGAAAGAGGAAAAAAGAAAGAGGAACAGACATCAGAATAGTACATGCTAAAGGGCATATTTTTCTTTTCTGATCTTAATAAATGAAAGGGGCACAAGATGAACCAATACTTGAGTTAAAAAGAAAAACTCTAAATGTAAACAGAAAATATTAACAAAAAAATGCCAATATTGTATTTAGACTTTAAAAGATTCATCAGTATCACTAGTTGATTACAAACAAGTGCCTTGAAAACCCAGTCTAATGTTCCAACTGTTCAGTTCTACTGAACAAAATGTCATCAAGAGCTTCAATATACATTAATATAATATACAACAAGCTAAGATGTTAAAGAATCCTTTTTCTTCTCCATTTTACATTATAAAACTTTACTCATGGAGATCAATATATATTATTTAACTGGCTATTTTAATTCAGGCACCAGATAAATGCTATAAAAATATTTGGTACAATCAGTAGAGTCTAAAGGTATAAATGATAATAACAGCAACTCTCTTCACAGAATCATACATTCATCAACACTTGCATGGAGGAATAACAACAAAACATGGACAGAGCAATGAATGAATTAACCAAATAGCACTACACCATTTTTTTAAGGGATTTAATAAGAATATGGACAGAGCAAAGACATTAGTTTATTTCAATATACTTAATCCATTGCATATGTTTTATCAACAAAAAGAAAAGCATCCATTGCATATGGATCAAAATAGATCAAGGAAATGAGCACAAAATAAAGTATTTCAGAATTATAAAAGATTTCAAAACAGATAAAGGAACAACAAAAGTTTTGAGCACACTATGCTTGAGAACTCAAAGAGAGGAACAATCAGTAAGACTGTTAATCAAGCCAATGGTGTGCACAAGTTGAAAAACCAATTAGTAAATTTCTTAGATATTCTCATTGAATAAATTAATTTCATTCTCTAATTTTAAAAGCAACACAGAGTTCTTTAACAAATTAACACGTTATACCTGGCCAAGCATTGCTACTTCTGCTTCAATTACACCAATCTTCCCCCCCCCCAAAAAAAAAAACACCCAAGCCATCTATCATAGTTGTGTGGGAATCAGTTCCAACAACACTGTCAAGATAAAACACACCATTTGTGTTGAACACAATTCTAAGAGAAAATACCAATCTAGGAGCAACGGATTGGGGTGAGAATATACATGAAATGATAATTGTTCATTAAGTTCTCTCCATTTTCTTTCATTAAGTCCCAATGGTTCTATTGCCAGCGATATCAAACCCAAAACCACAGAATTGAGCATGAGTCCTAATGCACCTTCGCGGACTCCTGCGTTATATGCCTTCTCTCGCACATTATAACCACCGTACACTTCGCGTCCCATCCAATCAGTGTCAAATAAGAAAAAAGGGAACCACGCAATCCAATTGAGAGCAGTCACTGCATTGCAATGGTCAAGAACACAAATCCGAACACTCGAACGAATTCAAAACCCTAATTGCAAGGCCGCAATCGACAATTCCCACATAACATGTTTCTTCACACAACAACGCACACCGGAATTCCACAGCATTGACGCACATGCAATATGCTCAAAGGCATTAAACGAATAACAGAAGACAAATGGAGATCGAACAAAGCCAGAAATTGAAACAGATCTTGAATCTAAGAATTCCCGGAAACGAATTAAAGTGGGAGAGAATTTACCGATTTGTTGAAGATCTGCGATCAACTGAAATTTTATATAAAAATAAAAATTAGGGATTGCTACGGTAAAACACCAATCTGAAGGCCAGGCTCAACGGATTCAAAGAGAAAGCTAGGAGCATCTCTCTCATCCTCCTTAACCAAACACCGATAAGCAAGAACAGGAGTGAGGTGGTCAGAAAATATGCATCTGTATAGAGGAATCACGTTCCCCTTCTTGGAACCTTCAATAAATTTCTCTGCATTGTCAACTGAACCAAACACACAGTGAGTGGGGACACATGGTAATTTTCGGAACAGCAAATTCGGAATTTAAAAATAAAAATAAAAATGAGAATAACCTAAGGGAGGAAATTGACCGGAGCATTTGAGACTGAGAGGACGATAAGTCCACCTGTTACTGGATCTCGAGACGAAGATGCTTGGATGAGGTAAACTTGCAAGAGTTAGGGTTTCCATCACCGGATGGCAAGCTGGAATCTTCGATGTGGAATGTGGGGGAAGAGGGGTGGTGGGAGGAGAAAGAGTAATCGGATGCTTCCAATCGTTCTGGCAACCGTTGAGACACCAAGTAACACACCGCACCGGAAGGCCCCTAGTTCAAGACAGCGCCGCGTCTGGCTCTGGCGATTGGCACCCGTTCCTGGCACCTTCCAGGTAGATACAGCGGACAAGACTGAAAGAGGAATAAGAGAGATAAAGAGAGAAAAGAATTTTAAGGGGAAATTGAAAATGAAAAACAGGGCAGATTATAAATTACAAGGGAAATAAAAATTTAGCGAAAAAGAGAAGCAGGAAATGGCTATCCACAAAATGTAAATTATTTTTCTTTTATTTTTTTTTTAAAGTTTTCGACGTAATTTTTTTTCCGTCGAAGATCTTCGACGGAAAAGGAATTCCGTCGAAAAGTCCACAAGATTTAATTTATTTTCATTTTTATTTTTTCAAAAGTTTTCGACGGAATTCCATTTCCGTCGAAGATCTTCGACGGAAAATGAATTCCGTCGAAAAGTCCACAAAATATAATTTATTTTTCTTTTATTTTTTTCAAAAGTTTTCGACGGAATTCCTTTTCCGTCGAAGATCTTCCACGGAAAAGGAATTCCGTCGAAAAGTCCACAAAATATAATTTATTTTTCTTTTATTTTTTTCAAAAGTTTTCGACGGAATTCCTGTTCCGTCGAAGATCTTCCACGGAAAAAGAATTCCGTCGAAAAGTCCACAAAATATAATTTATTTTTCTTTTATTTTTTTCAAAAGTTTTCGACGGAATTCCTTTTCCGTCGAAAAGTCCACAAAATATAATTTATTTTTCTTTTATTTTTTTCAAAAGTTTTCGAAGGAATTCCTTTTCCGTCGAAGATCTTCCACGGAAAAGGAATTCCGTCGAAAAGTCCACAAAATATAAATTATTTTTCTTTTATTCTTTTCAAAAGTTTTCGACGGAGTTCCTTTTCCGTCGAAGATCTTCGACGGAAAAGGAATTCCGTCGAAAAGTCCACAAAATATAATTTATTTTTCTTTTATTTTTTTCAAAAGTTTTCGACGGAATTCCTTTTCCGTCGAAGATCTTCGACGGAAAAGGAATTCCGTCGAAAAGTGCACAAAATATAATTGATTTTTCTTTTATTTTTTTCAAAAACGGAATTCCTTTTCCGTCGAAGATCTTCCGCGGAAAAGGAATTCCGTCGAAAAGTCCACAAAATATAATTTATTTTTCTTTTATTTTTTTCAAAAGTTTTCGACGGAATTCCTTTTCCGTCGAAGATCTTCCACGGAAAAGGAATTCCGTCGAAAAGTCCACAAAATATAATTGATTTTTCTTTTATTTTTTTCAAAAGTTTTCGACGGAATTCCTTTTCCGTCGAAGATCTTCGACGGAAAAGGAATTCCGTCGAAAAGTCCACAAAATATAATTTATTTTTCTTTTATTTTTTTCAAAACTTTTCGACGGAATTCCTTTTCCGTCGAAGATCTTCCACGGAAAAGGAATTCCGTCGAAAAGTTTACAAAATATAATTTCTTTTTCTTTTATTTTTTCAATTTTTTCGATGGAATTTCCTTTTCCGTCGAAATTTTATGACGGAATCTGTTTTCCGTCAAAAAATTCAACAATAAACGAATTCTGTCGAAAATTCCGTCAGTAATTGCTACGAAATTTTTTTCCGTCGAAAATAATGACTTTTCTAGTAGTGTGTGTTTAAGAATTTGTGTTTTTCCATAAATAATTATAAATGAATTTCTGATTCATGAAAGTTAGGGTTTTGAAAATAAAAATATGAAAGGCACTCCTCAATTTTTACAATCGAGATAAAGCATTTATTTGTTTTTTTTTTTGGAAAAACCGATTCTGTGGAGTTTTTTACAACCGAGATAAAGGATGTGTTTGAATGTGTTTTTATTTTTGTGTTTTTAAAAAGTGTTTTGAGAATGAAGTTTGAAAACTAATTTTGAGAGTAAAAAAATAATAAAACTTGTTTGAATATGGCTAGTTTTAAAGTTATAAGGAAGATGTAGTTATTTATAAAAATGCCATTAATGAATCCTCATATTTACAAAATTGCCACCACAAAATAATTTAAAATAAAATAAAAAATCAATTTAATTACGAAAATGCCATTAATGTCTTTCTCTGTACGAAAAAATTTATTGATATTTCTTCTGTTGAATGTCTTTCTCTGTACGAAAAAATTTGTGTACATGCTTTTGTGAACGTGGACACAATTTGTACGAAGCAAATTTGTGAATGTGCTTTGTTAATTGTCTCTCTTTGTTTATGGACAAAGCATTAAACGTAATGCACGAAAACCGAAAAAGGGCATTTGCTTTTGGAAAGAATGTATTATTGAATGATAAAAATCATTTGAAATCAATTAACAAAGCATCATGATGAATTTGCTTCTCGGTTTCATTAATTTACTTCTCGGTTTTTCTAAGCACGTTCGCGGTTTCAGTATTTAAATGGACATTTACGTATTGGGTTCGTTCTGTCCATATATATAAATATGCACGTTCTGATCGGTATATTATTTTGACAAAGTTGGATAAAAATTAAATATGAAAATTTAATTCCATTATTATTTATGAAATATTTTATTTTGAAATTAAATATGGTAGATTTGTTAGTCACCAAAGTGGCCAAATCTTGAAGAACTATTTTAATTTCAAATATTATGATTTTATTTCAATTATCATGACTGTGATGCTATGAAGAGTATGAAATAGTTTTCATGTTGTGGTATATTGAAGTTCATTATTATAGGACAGTTAGGGATCAACCCAAAGGTTGATTATTTGTTTTATAAAATGAATATGGACGTTGGTATTGTTGGCATATTTCCTTGCATTTGAACATCCAAAGATGACAAATATGTATGATAGGGGTATGCATCATTGCCAAATTATGTGAAATTTTTATAGCATCATTATGGTTAATGTTGTATGTTAATGGATCCCCAAAGGTGAACATTGATATGCATTGAAGTTAGAATATTTGAATCTGGGAAGTATGTTAGTACGTGACATGTATGACTCAAAGCATTAATGTTTTAAATGTTATTCTTCGCAGTACCGGTTGCTACACATTCCACGTTCTCAACTGTTACAATTTTTAATGGGCTGAACTTCTCTGAATGGAAAGAGGAAATCAATTTTTACCTTGGGGTAATGGATATGGATTTGGCTCTTAGAGAAGAGGAACCTAGTGCTATTACTCTTAAAAGCAGTGGGGATGAAAGGAACCATTTTAAGAACTGGGAAAGATCCAACAGATTAAGTTTGATGTACATGAAAATGAGCATAGCAAGCAACATTAAGTCAGCTCTTCCACAAACTGAAAGTGCCAGCGAAATGATGAAACTTGTGGAAGAACGCTTCCAAACCGCTGATAAGTCTCTTGCTAGGACACTTATGAGTACACTGACCACCGTGAAATTTGATGGTTCGCGTACTATGTATGAGCATGTTATTGAAATGACAAGCATTGCGGCAAAATTAAAAGCATTGGGAATGGTTGTGGATGAGAACTTCCTGGTGCAGTTCGTATTGAACTCATTACCGTCTGAGTATGATCCTTTCCAAATGAACTATAACACCATGAAAGACAAACGAAATGTGCATGAATTGCACAGTATGCTAGTTCAGGAGTAAATCAGACTTAAGAATCAGGGAGCTCATTCCATCAATTATGTAAAGCATCAAAGAGCTGAAAAAAATAAAGCTAAGAAGCATGAGAAGAAAGGAGGAGGAGGAGGACCCCTTAAGGTTGATAAGGCCTCTTCTTCTAAAATCCACAAAAGGAGAAGTAATGCAAAGATGAGGTGCCATTTCTGTAAAAATGAAGGGCATTTCAAAAAGGATTTCCTGAAACGTAAGGCTTGGTTCGAAAACAAAGGTAAGCCTAGTGCTTATGTATATTATGAATCAAACCTGGCTGAAGTTCCTTATAATACTTGGTGGATTGATTCTGGTTGTACTACTCATGTTTCTAATACAATGCAGGGATTCCTTATGATCTAAACCACAAGGCCAAATGGGAAGTTTGTCTTTATGGCAATAGAGTGAAAGTTCCGGTGAAAGCTGTTGGGACGTACCGTTTAATTATCGACAGTGGATATCATTTGGATTTATGTGAAACTCTTTATGTACCTAGTATATCTAGGAATTTAGTTTCAATTTCCAAACTTGATGTTGCTGGATACTCTTTCAAATTTGGTAGTGGTAGTTTCAGTTTATACAAGCACAATCATTTGATTAGTAATGGTACTTTATGTGATGGATTATATAAATTATGTCTTGATAATCTTTATGCTGAAACGCTTATGACTCTACATCATAATGTTGGTACTAAACGTACCTTAATTAATGAATGTTCTGCTTACTTGTCGCACAAACGTTTGGGACATATTTCCAAAAAAAGGATGCAAAGATTGGTGAAGAATGAAATATTTCCGGATTTAGATTTTACTGATTTAAATGTTTGTGTGGATTATAATAAAGGAAAACAAACAAAACACACAAAGAAATGAGCCACAAGGAGCACTCAGCTTCTTGAAATTATACACACTGATGTATGTGGTCCGTTTGATGTTAATGCCTTCAATAAAGAAAAATATTGTATCACTTTAATTGATGATTATTCACGTTATGGTTATGTCTATTTGCTGCATGTTAAGTTTCAAGCTGCAAATGCTTTAGAGATTTATATTAATGAAGTTGAAAGGCAATTAGACAGAAAGGTGAAGATTGTCAGGTCTGATAGTGGTGGTGAATATTATGGAAAGTAGGATGAAAGTGGACAACATCCGGGCCCATTTGCTAAATTTCTAGAAAAGCGAGGTATTTGTGCTCAATACACAATGTCCGGTACACCGCAGCAGAATGGTGTATCAGAAAGGCATAATAGGACCTTACTGGATATGGTTAGGAGTATGTTAAGTAATTCTTCTTTACCCGTTTCATTGTGCACTTATGCTCTAAAAACTGCCACATGTACGTATTGAATAGGGCTCCTAGTAAGTCAGTTCCAAAGACTCCTTTTGAACTTTGGACTGGAAGGAAACCTAGTATAAGACACCTGCATGTTTGGGGTTGTCAGGCAGAGATTAGATACTACAATCCGTAAGAAAAGAAACTGGATGCAAGGACAATAAGTGGTTATTTCATTGGTTATCCAGAAAAATCAAAAGGGTATAGATTTTTCTATCCTTATCATACTACAAAGATTATTGAATCTGGAAATGCAAGGTTCATTGAGAATAATGAAGTTAGTGGGAATGAAACACCACGTAAAGTGGATATTCATGAAGTGAAAGTACAAGTTCCATTACCTTGTAGCTCTAGTAAAGTTATTGTTCAACATGCTATTGAACTAATCAATAATAATGAAGGACGAGTTAATGATCTCACTACTCATGAAGAGATCATTGTTGATGAACCGAATAAACCCATAGTAGAAGAACCACAACAAATAGCATTAAGAAGATCTCAAAGAGAAATGAGACCTGATATTTCGAATGATTATGTGGTATATCTACAAGAGTCTGATTTTGACATGGGTATTCAGGATGATCCAAAAATGTTTTCACAGGCCATGAATGGTGAAAATGGTGATAAGTGGTTAGATGCCATGAAAGATGAGTTGAAATCTATGGAACAGAATAAGTCTTTAAGTTGAGTTGCCAGAAGGGTGCAAAAGAGTTGGTTGTGAATGAGTCTTTAAGACCAAACGTGACTCTCATGGTAACTTAAAACGTTACAAGGCCAGACTAGTTGCAAAAGAATTCACTCAGAAAGATGGCATTTACTATAAAGAAACTTTTTCACCAGTTACAAAGAAGGATTCTTTAAGAATCATTATGGCATTGGTGGCTCATTATGATCTAGAGTTATACCAAATGGATGTGAAAACTGCCTTTCTAAATGGGAATTTAGATGAAGATGTGTGCATGGATCAACCAATGGGGTTCATAGAAAAGGGTAAAGAGCACATGGTGTGCAAACTTAAGAAGTCAATATACGGACTTAAACAAGCTTCACGACAATGGTACCTTAAGTTTAATGATACTGTTGTTTCCTTTGGATTTAAAGAAAACATCGTTAATCGATGTATATATCTGAAGATCAGTGGGAGCAAGTTTATCTTATTGATTCTGTATGTTGATGATATTTTGCTGGCAACTAACGATCTTGGTCTTTTAAATGAGACTAAGAAGTTTCTCTCTAGTAACTTTGAAATGAAAGATATGGGTGAGGCAACTTATGTGATAGGAATAGAAATATTTCGTGATAGATCACAAGGACTGTTAGGTTTGTCACAGAAAGTATATATTAATAAAGTTTTAGAGATATTCAGAATGGAAAACTGCTCATCATCTCCAGTTCCAATTCAGAAAAGAGATAAGTTTAGTCTCATGCAATGTCCTAAAAGTGAATTGGAACGAAAAGAAATGGATGCAATTCCGTATACATCATTAGTTGGGAGCTTGATGTATGCTCAAACTTGTACGAGACCAGATATTAGCTTTGCGGTTGGGATGTTGGGTAGATACCAAAGTAATCCTGGTATGGATCATTGGAAAGCTGCAAAGAAAGTTCTGAGATATTTGCAAGGAACTAAAGGTCACATGCTTACTTATAGAAAGTCTAACAACCTTGAAGTGATTGGATACACAAATTCAGATTTTGCAGGATGCGTAGATACAAGAAAGTCTACATGTGGTTACCTATATCTTTTAGCCGAATGAGCTATATCATGGAAAAGTGCGAAGCAGACTGTAATTGTTGCGTCCACTATGGAAGCTGAATTTGTGACATGCTTTGAAGCCACAATTCAGGCTAAATGGCTACGGAACTTTATTTCAGGGCTTGGATTGGTTGACAATATTGAAAAGCCGTTGAAAATTTATTGTGATGATTCCGCAGCAATCTTATTTTCTAAAAATGACAAATATTCCAAAGGTGCTAAACATATGGAATTAAAGTACTTTGCTGTTAAAAAAGAGGTTCAGAAACAAAGAGTGTCTATAGAGCATATTAACACCGATCTTATGATAGCTGATCCCTTGACGAAGGGATTACCGCCCAAGACATTTACTGGTCATGTATGTAGAATGGGCATTATGTCAGCTAATGAATGATGATAATTATTGTTATGTATTAAGTGTTGACACTCTGAGCTTATTGATGAATATCTGTTTCTGATATAGTCTTATTTTCAATTTATGTATGCATGCAAGTATATGTGATGATATTGAAAAATTTGTGGTCCGTTATGAAGATATTATTGATGAACATTATGTGTGCTTCCTATTAAAGTATCATGTTAGGAAGAAGAGTCAATATAATGGTACATGGAAGGGACTATGCCGATTTGATAGCATACAACCGCCATGACTCATATTGATTTTATTTATAATAATGAATTATGATGAGGTCAATGTATGAAACCTTTAGCCTAGTAAATGCGCATTATAATGAATGTTGATTAAATCATGAAGGGACACCTCATGACATGAGTCAAGTGGGAGAATGTAAAACTATTTGTGTCTCATTTATAATATTAAGTGTCAGTGGATTTAATTAATAAAAGGGCATAATGGTAATTTGACTATAAAGGGAAGTTTTATAAAGAAGTAACTGGTGATAGGTTCAGTTACGGTTCAGAGAAAGGAGATTTTCTGATAAAAGGTGGTTTACAGAAACACTCTCCATCATTGTCTACCCAGAAGAGTTGTATCCAATCCCTGTTAAAGAAGATACAAGAACAGTGAAGGGTTAAGACTCTGAGAAAGGATTTCACCATCAAAGTTCTTCCGCAATTATGGAAAAAGGTATGTTTATGTGAAACTCATAAATTCCGAAGATCCTCTATCGTGTTCTTGAATGATTACTGTTGAACATGAATCATTGTTTTATGCTTACAGAAAATACTCTAGCAGAAGCTTAATAATAATAATATGCAGGAATTATGTTCCAAAGTTAACGCCACCATCCACCCTGAGATCAAGGCCAGTGATAAACTCCGAGTCATTAGAGACCAGAAACAACCCAGCCTCTGCCACGATTTTTGGCATGAGCACCACTCCTTGCAGCTTCGCGTATTGCCCACATACATTTTTCACCTTCTCCTTGCTCATCCCCATCCTTTTACAAATCAATGGTGTTGCCAACCCATTGGGTGACATGCAGTTCACCCTTATCCCATGCACCGCCAGTTGCACACTCGCCGAACGAATCAGCCCCAACACCGCGTGCTTCGACATCACGTAGTCCGTCGACTCCGGGCCACCGCAACTGGCAACGACACTCGTCGTGCACACAATGCTTCCCCTCACGCACCTCTCCACCATGGCACGCGCCGAGTGTTTCACGCACAATGCTTCATCACTTTGAGAATGTGGTAGCACCACAGGGAAGCCAAGTGATGTCCGACATGGTTTTTGAACTTGTCCCCCACGGAGATCTAAATTCTCAATAAACCTATTCATGTGCAATGAATTTATAAATATAAGCACAAACGCAGACGATGAAACCAACCTTCCAACACTTAGTGCATCGGCCAAATAGGTTAACAAATTAACAAGAATTGATAAAAGTACAAAATAATAAGAAAGTTAACAAATGATGAACTTTATCATGTCCATTGTCCTAAAAACTGTATGTAATCACAATAATGGACTCTTAAGGGTCAACAAATTATAAACCACAAAATGTATTTTGTATTTGATCTCCACCATACATATGTAAGAAGGTTGATGAGACTCGGGCTTGAATCTTTATCTTACAAATTAGACTATTCAAATACTCTATAATAAAGCATGCACCATTGCATAACTACGATGATTTTAGAACACACTGACACCATAATTTAAGCTTGTGATCATATTAGCTTATCACCCTACTTGTCCAGATACGATGTTGTGTAAGCCCTACGTTCCATTTAGAACAATATGAATCATTATTGTTACCAAATATCAAAGAATGTAAATATTGATTAGTCTCTACAGGGTAAAATGTATCAGCCAAGACACACAAATTTAACGGGCAAGAGTACTTACGTGTTACTCCCAAAGGTGCTGAGTACTCCAATGTCAGGGATTTCACCAAAAAAAAAAATTAGTAGACAAGTTCCTAAGACAAACAGGGTCAGCATATACTGAATCCGAAAGTTATGGTTATCAATATCATAATGCCACAGAGCTATAGGCTAAATGAATTTACATAAATTGCAAATGTGTAAGACAGCCAATAGAAGAAGGTATAGCACCCTTTAATGAATTACTTGATAAATCCCTGTATTTAAACTTAATATTAAAATCCAATATGGGAATTAAAATGCGGTTGAAAAATAAAACTATGTTAAGAGCTTAATTGAAACATGAACCACAGACAGTTCCTTAAGAAAGCTAAAAATCAATGCACAGCATTACAAACAAGTAATGACAAAACAATGGAGAAGAAATTAGGGAGAGGGCCTTACAGTTTTTGTAAATAAGAAAGGTTTCCAATAGCTTATGGGATACCTCCTTGGAAATAATTAGCCCTCAAGTACCTATCATTACAATCAAATGTAGCATGTCATTACTTCAGCATGAATTAAAAGGAAATGATGAGCAAAACATCCACAGAAAAATTTCTAATGAAGCACTGAACTAATTTTACTTACAGTTCTCTAAGCTCAGTACAATTGCTAATTTCATTGGGAATGATTCCATGTAAGTCGTTCTGATGAAGTGCCCTAATTCATTGCAAAGCAAACCATTTGAATATATTAAAAAGGACATCATAAATCAGAGATGTTCAATCTCTCCACTTTGGGAAGTGAATGAATTGTTGGGAGGGAACATGTTGTACTCACAATCTATGTAGTCTACTGAGTCTGCCAATGCTGGGAGATATAATTCCCCCCAGTTGCATGTAAGGAAAATTTCTGAAGAACACAAACACAAACACAGGTTCCATATTCAGTGGAGAAAATGAGGGAAATTAAGAGAATGAATGGTGTTTGCTGCTTACATACATTGAGCGAACTCGTTGTTCGCCGGGATGACAAGTGATACCAGTCCATGTACAATGAGATCCATCAGACTCTTGCCAGTTGCTGAGAGAATTCTTAGAGTCATTCAAATTGCCTTTGATTTCCAACAACGTAAGTCCTAACAGAAGAATGAAAAATTATGAGTTTGAAACTTTAACCCACATTGTTTTATTTTATTTTTTGAAGATAAAACAAAAGGAGGGAAAGGTTAAAACTACCCAAAATGCAATTATTCTGCCCAAACAAATAAGAAAATAGTATAAAAACTTTTCAACCCAACATTATCAATCCTTAGTTTATTCTGTCACATTAGCAACCAAAAGCAGAAGAATGTATACAGGAAAATAACAGAAGAAGAAGCACCATATAGAAGAAGATTTAACCAAGAAAGAGAAAAAAGGGTTCAATATAGTTCTTACCGTCTTGCGTGAGAGCAAGAGACAAAGGACAGAAAATAGTGGTGGAAATAACCAACAACAACACCGCTATATGACCCATTTCCTTCCAGCCTTCAAAACTGACTCTTGCTCAGTTTTTAGAAGTTATGTGGCTGGAAATGGAATTAGTCACTGGCAGTACTCACTGCGAGAAAGTGTAAGGGGTGGTTTGGTTGAGGAGAAATTTTTTGAATATTAGGGAAATGTAATTGATAGGGAAATGGTTGGAAAATGAGTTAGGTAGAAAAATGTAAAAAAAGTTGTTTGGTTTGAACAAATTTTACCAGACAAATTAGGTAAGATTTATAAAATCTATGTTTGGTTTGAGTTAAAATATAGATAGGGAAATAATGTGCTATGACGAAAATACCAGTGTTTTTGGAACACCGGCTTACATAGCATCGGAGGTTCTTTCTAGGCGAGAATATGATGGAAAGGTACTATATTTGCTCCAAATCGACTAGGTTCTTCTGTGCATCTGATTTATTTATATATCATCTTTCTAGCCTGCTGCATGTCACCAGAAGCTTCTTTTTTGTGTGTTTGTGGACGGGATTGGCAGGTGGGATTTATTTTATAATCAAACATGTACTCATCACTAGTTGTGATGCTTTGTTGTTCTTCTAGCCGAGCTTTCATGTTCAGAGTGTGGAGGACGTAATGAAAATTGTGGGAGATGAAAGAAACCCACCTCCAGTATCTAGGTCTGTCAAAGGTTTTGGTTGGGAAGGTGAAGAAGATGAAGAGGCAGAGGGTACAATCGGAGGCTATAATGGTCTCATTTGTTGTGGGGCCACATCAACTAGCCGGCTTTCTTCAAAAAAACCACCTCCTGATTAGCTTTTTGAACAGTGCTGATGCATAGCTAAAGGGCACAAAATTGAAAATGGTATGCATCCAAATTTCCTAGGTGTTCAGCCATTCCTTGCTTCACCAAATGCATGCTTTCCAGAAACCTATCTTCATTTGCATGGGGTTTTTTCAAAAACCCACCAACCAAACACTACCTTATGATGATTCGAGTAGGTAAAGTTGTGATGACAATATATACCCCAAAGGGTTACCATGATTAAACTTTAAAGTAACAAAAATAATAATTTGAACTTTTGAAGCATAAAGAGAAAGAGAGAGAGCACGCTTCTCTTTTACTCTAATAATTATTAGGAAAAAATTCACCAATGCCGATGTAGTTTACTTCAGAATCATCTATATCCCTGTGGTTTTTTTCTTATCACATATGTCCCTGTGCTTTGTAAAAAAATAAAAAACCACAGGGACATATGTGATAAAAAACATATCCTTTTGCAAACTACAAGGACATATATGATAAAAAAAGCACAGGAACATAAGTGATTCTGGAGTAAACCACACTGGCATTGGTTAACTTTTACCTAATTATAAATAAAGTGAAACTGAAATGCAATGTTCTTTGAATGCTGGTGCAATGCAGAATGAAGTAGCCGTTCTACATTGTAAAATTCAAATTAAGAAATTTTTCTAGTTTCTACCACACTCTCGTGAACCTGACAAAGAATAGTGATTCTCAATTTGTATTACTTATAAACCAATGGGAAGATTTGTAATTGAATTTGTATTCCACGTGTCTAGTCCAGGCGGAGACTAGTATTATAATTAACACTGGCGCTTACTCTCATGAGGTTTGAATTTGATGCTTCCGCAACATCGGAGAAGCGGAAATATCTATGGTATTATTTCTGTATCATTCACTCAGTGTATCTATCCAATAAAAAAAATGAGAAATGCATGTCATGTTTATATGAAAAGAATAGAAAAATATAATTTTTATCCAAGTGTCACTTGTTGAATGGCAGATATACCTACTATAGATATACAAAAGATGATCTCCGGGGAAGCGTTGTACAATGTCTGAGATACGCCAAACATTTTGAACAATATGGAATACAACGAGGAGAAAGCGTCATTTTGGCAATACAATAGAGTATATATGGAATAAATCTCTGGTTGTTTAACATAGATTCAGTGCATCTCACAAATAAGAGTATCACATGTCAAAGGAGAGAGAGAAAAATTTGCAAAAGAACGAGAAAAAAATATGTAATGCTCTCAGAAAACGAGGATTTTGCACTGAATATAGATATAACAGTAATACAAAAGATTTATTTATATATATGACCCATGAATATGAAAATTGAAAAAATTTGGATCTTGGTTCAACATGTTGTACCTATTGAGAGTGTTAAGCATCTAAGTAGAAGTATTTTAACACCTAATTTTTAATATTTAATATTATGTTTTATCGGTAAGATATAATTATAATATAAAAGGAATTCTCTCTTTGTGATATGGAGAGAGAAAAAGAATATATTTTCATATTATAATTATGTATGATAAAATATAGTATTAAAAATTAAAAAAAAAATTGTGTCCTTTTTAGGATAGACACTTGACTCTAAGTACTAAAACTCAGACCACTTTTTATTTTCATTTTCTGAGCAAACTCTAACCACTTGAAACATTTTAATTAATTTGCGCCACATGGTTTGGCCATTATATCAATTTTTCCCTTATATCAATTTGAAATTATCAAGAGTCAGTAGGGCTCACAAAAATGAAGGGGAAAAAAAATAAAACACAATTACGGGGTCCACGGAACGGGTGGGGGACTTGAGAAATAATCTAAACCATGATAAATGTATAGCTCGGGTCAATTTACAAGCATCTATATGTTACCAATGGCAATGAGTTGGTAGAAGAAAAATAAAAGCGAAAATGACTGAGAGATATGGTAGTACCTAAAAATTAGGATCAGAGAGCTATTTAAGTCCTAACAGAAACCTTGACTTAGGCTTAATTATCAAAGTTGATATATCAGTCACATGCCTAAGAACAAACCTAGACATTATAAAGGGACGTGGTCACGTGGCATTTGTAATCCATCTCCCAAATCCAAGTCCTTCTTTTACGTACAAAAACAATCATCTCCATCTATGCAAATTACTCACACATGCAATCGATCCCTGGTAAAAAAAAAATCTTAAAAGTTACCACTTGGATAAATTAGCCATATGAAACTAGTCAAAAATCTCTCTTGCTCCATGTTTGGTCATTTCAAAACGAATACATACAATAGCAGATACAATACATGAGTTGAATTGAGTTAAAAAACAAGAGCCAAAAATGGAGAATGTGATCACTAATTCTCCTTCTGCATTAGAGGTAGAACATGAGCAAACACATTCCCCACCCTCTCCTTCGAATGAAGCAGGAGGATGGAGATCAGTCAAATATATAATCGGTATCTCTCTACCAATTTTTACAAATTAACAGTCATTGTTTCATGTTATAACATACATCAATCTCCACAACTTTTTCTGCACGTTGTTGATTTCTTTCTTTGGTTTCCATTCAATATGAAGGTAATGAATCGTTTGAGAAATTGGCATCAATGAGTTTGATATCGAATATGACAGTGTACCTGCTCACGAATTACAACCTGAGTGGTATATTCGTGGTTAATGTGGTACAGATTTGGAATGGATCCTCCAACGTTGCTTCAATTGCCGGTGCATTCATTTCTGATACTTATCTCGGCAGGTTCCGGACCCTCCTCTGTGGCTCTATTGCATCTTTTCTGGTAAGAAAATTAACATCTGACTCTTAATCTGCATACTCCTGTCTTGCCATATATGCACATATACATCATAAGGAAGGATCTGTTTACAAACTTTTTTTTATAGATTACATTATAACCGGTCATAATTAGTGTAGTTTGTAAGAATTTGTAGACAAAATGTTTGTAAATATAACCTTCCCCATATAACATATCTATCTTTCCTTTCTACGTCGTGAAAACCAATTAGCCCGGTTTGAGTATTGTTGGATTCATATAAGTGGTGGCTTTCTCAATACTATTTTCTCTCTTCCAATGGTGGAGAGTCCCCCCTTCAAATTCATCAAATATTTGTCTTAGACTACATTCAGACTTAAAAGAAAGATACTATAACATAAATTCGCCTCTTTCTGTTTTTATTATTTGTCATGTAAAAAGAAAATTTCTTTAAATATGATTGTGTTTCGACTCATTAATGTGTTGTCCTACCTAAATTAGTGTGAATTTTCAATTTCTCACTTCCTCTCAGAAAATCTTCTGGCTCCGCCATTGTTCTATTCTCATGACTCAAACTGATGATCCTAGGAAACAACCTTCTTACAACCTAAACCAATTGTTATCAATAGCATTAGAACCTTAGAATACCCAATTCACCTACCAATATTTTACGATTATGATTGTGCATTGCATTGAGTTGAGGTTTCAAAGCATTTATTGATCTTTAGAGAAGGTATTATGTTATGTATACGTTACCAGCTTGGATTGCATTTGACAGGGTATATTGACCATTACCCTAACAGCAGGTGTACATCAATTAAGACCCCCAACCTGCAAGGAGCCACCCCATTGCCAAAGGCCACAAGTTTGGCAGCTAGGAGTTCTCTTTGCAGGTCTTGGACTGTTATCCATAGGCGCTGGTGGCATCAGGCCCTGCAACATTGCATTTGGTGCTGATCAATTTGACACCAATACAGAAAAGGGAAGGGCACAATTGGAGAGCTTCTTCAATTGGTGGTACTTCACTTTCACCATTGCACTCATTGTAGCACTAACTGGGGTTGTGTATGTCCAAACTAATATCAGCTGGATTTTGGGCTTTGCAATTCCAACAGCTTGTCTTGCTTTCTCTATAACCATCTTCTGGCTTGGTCGCCACACTTACATTTGCAAGACACCTCAAGGGAGCATCTTCTCAGATATGGCCAAGGTGATTACAGCAGCATGTAGAAAACGTAAGCTACAAGCTAATGATGGGAGAACCTTTTATGATTCTGCTCCAGTGTCAGGTGAATCAGACTTGGACAATAAAAGGCTTTCTCCCACAGATAGGTTCAAATTCTTTGACAAGGCTGCTATAATTGCTTCTCCAAGTGAATTGAACAACCAAGGCATGCCAAGGAATGCTTGGAGGCTTTGTAGTGTGCAAAAAGTGGAACATTTCAAATGCTTGTTGGGAATTCTTCCTGTATGGGTAACAGGAATTTGCTGTTTCATTGTAATGGATCAGCAGAACACTTTTGGGGTACTTCAGGTGACACAAACCAACAGGTCCCTAGGACCCCACTTTAAAGTCCCACCTGGGTGGATGAACTTGGCATCAATGTTAGCACTTTCATTTTGGATATACATTTATGAGTGCATCTACATTCCTCTCACAAGGAAAATCACTAAAAAGGCTAGAAGATTGACAATGGGACAAAGAATCAGAATTGGGATTTTGTTATCCATTGTATGCATGTTGGTAGCAGCAGTTGTTGAGAAGAAGCGCCGTGACTCAGCTTTAAGACTAGGTTCGTTTATTTCACCCACAAGCTTTGCCTTGTTGTTGCCACAGTTTGCATTATCAGGTCTAAATGAAGCATTTGCTGCTGTTGCTATAATGGAATTCTTTACCATGCAAATGCCAGAGAGCATGAGGACTGTTGCTGGGGCAGTGTTCTTTCTGAGCTTGTCCATTGCAAACTATATAGGTTCCATTCTTGTGACTATCATCCACAAAGTAACATCACAGAGAGGAAGAACACCCTGGCTAGGTGGTCATGATTTAAACAAGAATAGGCTTGACTACTACTATTTCGTTATTGCTGCTCTGGGAGCTTTGAATTTTGTGTACTTTAATTTCTTTGCTAGCAGTTATTTGATAAGAAGCAAGGGCACTGGAACAACGGAAGTGCAGCCAGAGAATTCAATTGAAGGCCGGATGGGAGAATCAATTGAGGCAAATGATGAAGACAAACGTTCTAGAAATATAATATAAAGCCATTCATGTTTAGATATAGGGAATGGAAGATTGAGTATAGAGAATTTGTAGTAATTGTTATTGAAGGATGCTACTTTTGTGTATGTCCCCCTACTTTTAGTTGTTAACACAGGATTAATTCATTTTCTTTGGTGCCATGTAACCAACTAGAAATTCTACTCTTCCTCAAGACAGAGATGTCCAGTCCAATTAGACTCGTGAGTTAATCTCGGATCTAGTGCTCTCTCCGGAGTATCTATGGTAGAGATACACTTGAGTTTAGCTGATCGCTGTGCACAGATTACTACAGCTGCGTTAGCTGTTGGGGCGTGTGTGCAGAGTGACAATGTGATAATAAGAGAAATTATGTCTGTTTACCTTTGAATTTTACCTCGTACTTATAGAGATTGTGAATAGGATGAGTGTTAACGGTTTTATATAACCATTACTATTTGTGCCATGTAACCAACTTGATATCACGGGTTAAACCTTGATACCACGGGTTAAATGTCTTTGATGGACATCCGATATCCTACTCTGCCTCGGTTTCCACATTGCCCCTTGTTGGGCCAGTCATCTTGATGGGCCTCTCATATGGGTCCATAACACTTATAAATCAGAAAAAATATATATATAAGATTTAGATAGAAAAGAAAACAAATATTGTTCAGAGTAAGAACTAAGAATAACTTGTAATTCTACTCTTTCCTCGAATATTATCGATAACTAAGCATCTTTCATAATGGAGATCAACACGAAAAGTGCTGCAACTAAAAATGTGTATTCCATCTTCTCTGAAGTAGTTTTAAAACTCTCCCCAGCCTACAAGACTATTTAGAAAAGAATTGATCACAGTGGAACTAATGAAAAATAAACTAGAGGTTATTTGTACATCTCAAATGTTACACCTCATGAACTAATTATTTGTAAAATGAGAGCTGTTTTTATGAGTAAAAAAGGCAAATTTTAACTATTACATCTTACATAAATAGTCAAGATTAAAAATTCCTTACAAGCGACCGCATACACAGAGATAGACCTTACAAAAGCACTCTCAAAGTGCTCATAACAGTACAAGGATATTGAACTTAACACGAGCGTAATCATTACATTCTATTCCTCTCATCAGTCAGAACCATTAGATTGTGCCCCCTTTACAGTATCAGTATGCAAATATATAGGCATTCTTCAGACTGTGTATGCTTGCTGAATCGTGTCTACATCAATCCCCTTCAATTTCAAAACTGATTCTACATGACCTTTTAGTGTATGCAGTTCTCGCAACCTGAAAACAATTATTAGGAAACAATTAAAATATAATTGTGGTTTACTGTAACCAACATTATCTACTTGTCAGTAGCAGTAGCCCAGTCTATGAAACACGACACTTCAAAATTTCTGACAAAGTAGGAAAGGAGTTAAGTACATTCACCGACACTCCGACACTTCCCAACACTCCAATACTCGTTGCAAAGACTCAAAAAAGATTCAAAAGTTATGTTGCGTTACATTTTGAGTTCAAACTATTAGATTCGTTAGATTACGATTACTATTTTATTGAGTTTAATATAAACATTTGGAATATCTTATGTTTCTTTGCAAAATTGATGGGTATTATAAGTTTACCTTTATTTTTTTATTAAATTATTGAATATTAAATATAATATATACACTACATAAATTAAAAATAATATAATATCAAAACGTGTCCTAACGTGTCGAAATTTAATATTTTTAGAATTAACGTGTTGGAGTGTCATGTCCCGTAATGGTGTCGGTGCAACATAGACCGCAGTAGTGTGGCTTAGGGAAACTACATGGCAAAACAACAAAGTAGGAAAGGAGTTAAGTACTCATTGACATTTCTTTGAACCTTATATCCTACCATTAAGGAATATATAAAACTGACAACTTTACTTGTATACTTGAATATTGGAAATGATATGATGTTTATCTCCAACCTAATTCCTAATCAAGCAAAAACAAATAAATAATGCTGTCTACCTTGCAATTTCGGCTCTCCTTTTAGCTTCTTCAGCCATTTGATTGAGTTCATTGAAATGAGTGCGCTCAGTGAACATCTTAGTATCAGGTGGTTGTAATCCATGTAATGTTCTTTGTGCATGTGCCCATTGAAGTTCCCGTTGTTCCTTCCCGAAGTCCTTTTGCCTTGTGAATGCAATCTATATGACAATGAAATCCATGAGCACAGAGACAAAAGAAATATCCTCCACGGATAAATTACTGTAACAAAGCTCTACTAGTCTACTTACCCTTTGTTCAATGACCAGCTCCCAAGCCTTTCCACTCAAAGCATATCGAATCAAAAATTTAATGATGTCAAGTGGGATGTAGAATATTATGTTATATAACCATATTACACCGGCCCAACCCCAACCTATGCCTTCAATGGCAGCAAAGCTCCAGCTTGCATATACTGCAATCAAAGTGGCAATCTGCAAACAACAGATCAATCACCAAAGTCATCCTTGATGTAACTCAAGAAAATTGCAACAGAATAAATGGTTATTTGGCTTACCAGCTGAGCAACCACAAAAGCTGCCACCAGCAAGAAACCAGGACGTTCAACATATGACCAACCCCGAGACCGAGTCACAAATATTAGGGCTTGGCTAATAGTGCTCACTTGAAGATAGATTGCAGAGGCTAGTTTTCGGAAATCATCGTGAGCAGCTTTTTCAAGAGTAGACACTCCAAATACTCTCTGCACGAATAGCAGGCAAGATAATGAATGAGCCACATCTAAAATAACCAAAAGCAGCACACAGAATCCATGCAAGGCATAAATTGGCATTGACGGCACGTAATTAAATAGGAAACATCAAATCATAACAGTCAATGAGTTATAGGATACATACCATAAGGGATAAAGTTACGCATTTGAATGTTGCACAATACACTCCTATAGGACCAAATTTAATTAAACTAGAGAATATTTTGGGATGGAAATCATCAAGAGAAGATGTACCGGGAAGAAATCTGTTTTGTATGCTGCCCAAAAGAATATGACAGTCATCATTGCCAAGTAACTTCCAAGCACAATGCCAGTTGTAAATATCTCAGCTAGCTTCCAGCTATCTGGAAGAGGTGATGGTTTTACCCTATCTTTTGAAATTGTCATGATAGTGCCTACAATGTCATAGATGCCATAATATTAGCTGCCAATAAAGCTCAGGATCACAGGGAGGCATTCTGTGGGAGGAAAGAAACAACAAACCATCATTTAGAATGGCGATAATGAGCACCATAAAAGGTGGAAAGTCAAACTTCCATATGAGAGCCAGTAACATGAAACCAAGCTGCAAGCATGACATAGATGTAAAATACAGTAAGAATTAGACCAACCCAAGAACTACTTCATCAATGATGACACATTGACACCTAAGGCAAAAAATATATTCCAGAGCTGCAAAATAATTCACTTACCACAATACGAATTGTAATTGAGACAGCATAAATCTGCAGGAAAGAAGAAACAAATGGGTCAATGGAAGGTACTATAAACACTTATATTAGACCAAGTGCTCATGGCCTGAACAAAACAAATTTCCCAAAAATTAATAGAATGTATGATGGATTACTATGACAGCATAAATAACAAAGACATAAGTGATAAAAAAAAAAAAAACTGTTGAGAAGATATCAATAGTAGTTCAATTGCTCACCGTGTAATTTTTCATTCTCTGGAAGATAGCTCGGCTGGTCAACACAGCACTAATAATAACACTAAGGCCAGGTTCTGTTAAAACAATATCAGAAGCACTCCGAGCTGCATCAGTCGCATCAGCAACAGCTATACCAATGTCTGCCTTCTTGAGTGCAGGCGCATCATTCACTCCATCACCGGTCATTCCACAGATATGTTTCCTAGCTTGCAAGCGTTTCACGATCTCATACTTGTGCTCTGGCCAAATATATAAACCAATCAATATAAGAAATGAAGCATAAACTGTTCATTTACCCAACTGATAATTAATCTTCCATCCAGTACATGTCAAACAATATGCAAAACAATCAATTGCAATGATCAACATAAAAGCATACCAGGAAAAACACCAGCGAATCCATCAGCTTTTTCTATTAACTCATCAATGGGTAGGGCAGAAATGGATTCATCCTTATCCTGCCCAAGCAATGCGGATGATGGATACATATTGGTACCCATTCCCAAGCGGCGACCTGTTTCCTTTCCTATAGCTAGCTGATCCCCTGATAAGAAAAAGGAAGATATATAAATGAAATTAGGAGCTAATAAGATCAGAAAAATAAATTATGCTGTGGCTATACTGAAAATCAAATCCATTACTCTAAGTGCTCAATAAAAGTCATTAAGAACAAGAAAATATAAATGAAAATTAGGAGTATGGTGTTAACAAGGTTAAAAAAATATTATGGCTATGTTGGAAAATAATCCATGACTCTTTAAGTGCAGAAGAAAAGCCAGTTTCCAATGGATACCATGGATCACAATTTTTTTCACTGCAGGAGGTTTATGATAACCTGGCTGTTCTTAAAATGTTGCCCTTCAGTCAACTTATGCAAAGCAAAATCCTTCTTCTACCAGCACGTTTGTTTTAACTCAACCAAGTTTAATCGTGACTTTTGACCAATATGCAAGACATGTTTACTAGGCCAATAAAATTTGCTGAGTCAGACAAAAAAAAAATAAGACTCGTGTCACAGTACTACCGAATTACACGGGACTGAGATTGCATCAGTTGCTTGCTTGATGCGACTGCTTGTTCCCAAGCTTTTAAGAAATTAATTAGCTATGAAGAAAAGGGACTTCAGTGCCACAATACAAGCAACTCAAGGATTTTCATTGTTATTTGTAATAGACCTGTAATCATTTTGACATTAACTCCAAGGTTTAGAGCCCTCCGTATTGTTTCTGCACTGTCATGCCTAGGTGGGTCAAACAGAGGCATAAGGCCAATAAACTGCCATGGGCCTCCAGCACTCTCTTTCCTTCCATCTGGAACTTCCTGTATACAATGAAGAAACCTAAGGAAATATTTCTAGCATAAAACATAGGCTTACAAATTCACCAAATGATCAAGTAAGAGAGCATGCAATGAATCAATTACCTGATATGCTACTGCAAGGGATCGTAAACCACGTTCTGCAAACTTATCTATCACTGCATGAACTCTACGTTCAATGTCTGATTTATTGTGAGCAAGATTAAGGATCTAGCAATCACAGTATAAATCAGAATCAGAATATGAGACTTTTATATAAGCTCATGAGAACAATGTTACGAAATTACCTGTTCAGGTGCACCTTTGCTTACTCTATGCATTTTACCATCACGATCAATATAAGTCAATGCTGTCCGCTTATCAGTAGGATTGAAAGGAAGAAAATGTACTTCTTGGATACCAACACGTGCCTTGATAGCAGTAAGAAAAGAAATTTATTGTCTAAACTTAAATACAGAATAACTTATGACGATGTGCAGATTATAGCTGCAGGCTTACAGCTAATAAACCTATGTCATTGGAAGAATCCCTATGAATAATATATCAATGACTAACCTCCTTTGGATCAGCAAGCATCCCAACTATGGCAGAATCAATTGCATCTTGATTTTCAAGTCTCGAAGCTTGAGCAGCCATCAAAACAACAGTATCTGGATCCACTCCTTTTGCAAAAACCTTATTGGTTAAAAACAAAGATAATTAGAAAACATGCATATGAAAGAAAAGTTCAAGTCTTATCACTGCAAGACTACAAGACCATTCATCATCCAACCTCAATAAGATTTTTGTCAACAGTAAGCTTATTTAATGTTAAAGTCCCAGTCTTGTCACTGCAAAGCACATCCATGCCTGCCATCTCTTCAATAGCTGTCATCCTCTTTGTGATAGCCCCCTGCAAACATTATATCCGATTAATCATTCGTTCTTCCTCGTGTCCACCAAACATACTCAACTGAAGGAACCTAACTAACCGACCTGCTGAGATAGCCTATGAGAACCAATGGCCATGGTCACTGAAAGAACTGTAGGCATGGCAATTGGAATTCCCCCAATAAGAAGTACAAGAAGGTTATCAATCCCAGGGCGATACTTTCGGTCTTGGATGGGGTACATAACAATAATCTCAATAAGCATCCCCGCAGCAATTGAACATATGCAGAAGTTCCCAATAGCAGTCAAGACCTAAACAGCAACAGAAAATAGAACAAATGAAATCTTAAGCATGAAAACAACATTAAGAATGCCGCAAAAAAATGGTTCCTCCTTTCATGTTACCTTTTGAAAGTGACCAACTTGATTAGTGGTATCTACAAGATGAGCAGCTTTACCAAAGAAGGTATGAACCCCGGTTGCAATGACCACAGCTTCAATCTCTCCTTGTTTACAGGTGGAACCAGAATACACACCATCCCCAGGGCCCTTAGTCACTGGCAGGGACTCACCGGTAAGTGCAGACTGAAAAGTACATTGAACAAAGGAAAGTATGGCTAATTCAACCATTTGGCATGTCATGGATTAAACAATAGAACTTATATGATTTAGAGAAAAAAAAAAGGCAAAAATATCACACACACCTGATCAATTTTCAAAGGATCCCCTTCAAGAAGACGAGCATCAGCTGGTACAATATCTCCAAGTTTAATGCTAATTACGTCACCGGGAACCAGGACCGCAGCATCTTGCTCACTCCATCTACCATCTCGAAGAACCTTTACAACACAGACATGAGAAATGAAAACTATGAGAGGACAAAAAATAAATAAAAGTTGAATCGTTTCCAGAGGAAAGATTTTACAGCACCAATATAGAATGCACACAGCATTGAACTGGAAAGAAGCTGAATTTTACACCTTTCCTTTTGGAGCAAGACGAGCCATGAGAGCTGCTGCAGCATTACCAGCATTGTTCTCCTCAATGAAACTAATAGTTGAATTAATGACAAGCAAGGTGATGATACCAACAAAATCTTGCCAATCAGGAGGCTTCCCCTGCATAAAAATTCAAGAAAAAATCCAACTGATCAGCAACAAATATAGTACATTTAAGAACTCACAAAGCTGAGTGTATTCAACTCACTCACCCCTCCATTGGCAAGTGCAATTGCCATTATAGCAGCAGCTTCCATAACCCAAGACAGAGGATTCCACATAAACCCCAAGAACTTCAAAAATTTGCTCTCCTGAAAAAAGCAAAAAAAAAGAAGAAGATAATTCACCACAAAGTTGAAGCCTTTTTTCGTGGGACTCAACCAATGAGTGAGAAAGAGAATTATCATGTATGGAAGAAGAAGAAGAAGAAAAGTGAAACCTTTTTCTCTTCAAGCTTGTTGTGACCAAAAATGACCAACCTCTCCTCAGCAGCCTCACTGGTGAGACCTTCTTTGCTACATCTCAGATTCTCAAAAACCTCCTCAATGGGTATATTCTCCTGCATTCACAACCAACCAAAAAAAGAAAAGAAAAGGAAACACCAGAAAAACAACATGAGACCCATCAATGAAAGAAGGAAACCAAGGAAAACACAACAAAAAAAGAAAGGCTTAGAGTGATTCAGATCTGTTACCAAATCAACAGTTTCCTTCAACACAGCCTCCAATACTTGGGACTTGTCATCCATGGTGAACCACTTCCTCTACCTCTCCCAAGTTTCTCTCACCACAAATATAAAACAAAAAAAAAAAACTCTAAGAAAACAACACTTGAGCGTGCAGAGCACAAAGCGTAAAAGCTGGGACAAGTACAAGTACGAAGAAATAAAGTATGCAAAGGGTGTGTCTGTTGGAGTTGGACAACCTAAACTCTTCTGACCCCAAATTTTGGGATCAGAACTGAAACGATGTTCAAACTGCAAAGCTATAACCGAACAACAACAACAAACAACAGTAACACAACAACTATACAGACAGAAGAACCCAGAAAGCACAAAGAGAAACCACAACACAGCCTATGTAAATGCAAATGCAAATGCAAATGGATATGGAACCATGTTGGAAAAACAGAGAAAGCCAGTAAGTAACAGTCACCACTCAACTCTTAACTCACAACTTTAACTTTGTCTTTTTTATTTTTTATTTTAGTTTTCTATTTTATTCATGAATTTAATGTTTTTTATATTTTATGAAATAATTTTAGATGAATCATTTGAATGAGTGGTAATCTTTTATATATATATATATAAAAGTTTTCCTACTAGAGATAAAGGAATGCGTCACCTTAAATAAACAAATAAAAAAAATAGAAAAATGATTAACACGGATATTAAAGTGAGAGTGATAAGAGAGTAGATTTCTCATGAAAAATCTTTTTTCCATAAAAGTATATAAGAATTTTTTATTTTTTTGTCTTATGCGCACAGAGTAGATAATTTTATCTCCTAATATTGATCTGTTTATCTATTATTATGTTATTTATTAGATGAAAAGAATCATCAGAATAGACTCCTGAATCGGAATGAATGTCACCTCAATTTAATTAATCTTAGTTACTGTTTAATCAATCTTATGCAGTTTTTGTATTATTGCTATTATTATTATGCCTACTAATTTAAGTTTCCACCACGTTGAGGGTAAATACGTAATTCAATATCATTTAATCTCCTTTAATAGAAGTTACGTGCAGAAAACATAGTTTGGTCATTTGGTGTGAGAGCGGAAAGGGGAATAGATTGTAAACAAAATTATGAAGATAAGCTTTCAAATAACATTGTTTCCCATTTGCAGCAAAACCGAGCGCATGCATAAAATGTAGTCAGCAAAATGCGAGTAATATTTACTTGGAGGTAAAAATCATGGATCATACTATGCTAAGAGGACAATTTTGATATGTTGGATTTGTCTTAATAAGTAACAGAAATTGAAGGATACACAAGTTATAAAAAAAATTAAGTTAGGTGAATAAAACGGTAAAATGCTTCCAAGAGTTATTTGTCATTAAGAAGTGTGTTATTGTACCAAATATTTACAATAGCATATGTGCTTCGTAGAAGAATATTACAACGAATGAGTTTAAATTTGTTATATATATATATATATATATATATATGGCAAAATAATTTATGCAGCCGCTACACCTACAGCAAGTCAGGATCCGCTGTCGGATCTTTTTCTTAAGTTGTGGGGCCCACTTTTCTGTATCAGCTGCAGGTTACACTGTCTACGGCGGCTGTAGAAATTTATATATATATATATATATATATATATATATATATATATATATATATATGGAAATATTATTCTCCTTTTACATAAGGTAATTTATCTCATTTTCTCTCACTTCGATTCTCACACCCCACTTTCTTTTTTCTTTTTATTTTTTCTTGTAATTGTGGGACCCACTCATTTTCTCTTTACAACATAAGATAACTATATTATGTGAAAGGAGATTAATAAAATCCATATATATATATATATATATATATATATGGGATAGGTTATTCCTTACAAACTTGGGGAAATTCTTTTTTTTACAGGAGTGGGTGATTTAGATCAAGTAAAAAAAATTAAAAGAAAAAAGGATAAAGATAGGCCCAATCCAACCAACCCCTATAATTAAAAATTTAAAGCTTAAATTCTAGTCCATTGCTTTGTTTGTTTTTATTTATTTAAACATAAACCTTATTAGTTCCAAATCTTACTAGACATCAATCTTCATCTAGTGGAAGAGAATCACACGTGACTTTTCATGTTTTTTGTGAAGCAAAAGTGGCCAGTTTAGTTTTGGATCAAATAGATATCGAAAGAGGTGGATTTTTATCGATTAACCCCTCCAATTATACTATATTTCACAAATGTCTTTTTGTGGTTTTTTTATAATTATCATTATCGATTATTTATTTAAAACTCTGAAGCTTTACTTTTGAAGTGAAAACAAAAATTGGATCATGATCATAATCTTTAAAAAAAAATGGGAGCATTGCCCCTGCCCTAAATGTGCAGACATAAAAAAAATTCCTAGGTCCGCTACTGATTCTGCCTACTCATATTTTGCCTACATTTGCCTACTACTTTCAATACCGTTAGATTACAATCTTATCCAACGGTGGAGACTTACTATCAAAAATAAACTCTTTTACTCCTTTCTCTCTCCCAGTGCCTCTCGTTCTTTCTCTCTCCTCTCCTTTCTCTCTCTTTAATGGCGCTTCAGCATAAAAAAAAGTTTTTTTCTCAATTCATCCAACTCAACCATTGTTATTAGCATTTACATAAAAAAATTGAAAAGGGATGTCAAGAAGAAACAAACTCAGATGCCCTATGTTATTGGATCATGTATGCATGTTGTTGGGCGTAACATAGAGAGAACAGAAATCATTTCCCCATTTTAAGGTGAAAAACAAGATAAGAAAAAGAAGGAGATAAATTGATTCGATTTCAAATTTCAACAGCAAAATAGAAACGTTAATGTAATTGTGGATTAATTCAAAGGGAGGGATTCTTTGTGGTTTATATTTATTTGTATTTTTATGGTTTTTGCCGTGTTCAATTATATCAGATTCAAGGAATTTTGAAAATTATATTCATCCAGTAAAATTATCATGTCATTAATCATTAATTGGATTTACATTTTTCAAATATAAATTCAGATTGTAAATTACGCAAATCGATAGGGAGAAAGGGAGGAGAAAGTAAGAGTGTGAGAGGTAGTAAGGAGGAAGAAAGTTAAAAAGAGTTTTATTTTATTCCGCAAATATCCACCAGTAAATGAGATTGTAATCTAACGGTGTTAAAAGAGGTAGGCAAAATAAGAATAGGCAGAATAACTTATTATCCCTGTATATATAGGGGAAGGTTATATTTACAAACTTTTTATATACAAACTACAATATGTCTGTCCGGTCATACTTCAATCAAAACTGTATGATCGGTCAGTGTAATTTGTAAAAAAACAGTTTGTAAACAAATCCTTTCTCATATATATATATATATATATATATATATATATATATATATATATATATATATATATATATTGGTCATGATCATTTTACACCAGTGTAAGTTACACTCTCAAATCTTGTCCGAGAGAGAAAGCTCAATTTTTTTTAAAAAATGTGAATTGGATACAAGTGGATCAATGGTCAAAATGATATAACTTTAACTCTTACACCGGTGTAAGAAAATTGTTTTATATATATATATATATATATATATATATATATATGAGGTAGGATCCTTTGACACCAGTGTCAAATTTAAAACTTGACATCCTATCTAAGAGCATTTACATCAAAAAAGATAAATCGTGTCTCATGCTTATAAATAAGAGTCATTGATCTCTTTTATCTTTAGCAGAGAAATTTTAAATTTGACTCTTTACCTAATCTATCTATCTATCTATCTAAATCTATCATATATATATATATATATATATATATCTCCTTTTACATGAAATTAAAATTTTCCGACACAGACACAAAAATTGTCCCATCAATTCTTTTACTTTTCTTTTATTTTAAAAATAGTGAACCCCACAATTGATTATCTCTATGACATTACCTAAGAATATTTTCTACAATATAATATTTGTTTTTCCCACACACATATATATATATATATATATATATATATATATATATATATTCCAACAGAAATTATATTGCAGATCAGGACTACCAATCTCAGTGATATAATTCAAGAAAGAAGTAGAATTAGTGGTGCCAAATTAGGTATGCGTGCAATCGTGCATTGTAATAAATATTGAGCTTCCTTTAGCATTTCATTTGCTCAAAATGTAATACTCTAAAATAAACTACGGCCAATGGGTCTCATTTCGAAACCGATCATTAATCAATAGCTCGCGAAGAATTAAATTAAAAGTTGTTGGATGAAAAAAACTCCTTTTTTGTTGTTTGACCGGTAGATAAAAGTATCTCTTTGGCGAATGGGTAGGTAAAGATAAAAAACAAGCACTTGTATCTCCAAAAAAAAAAAAACAAAACAAACAAACATTTAATTGCTTTTAGTAGTTCTTCCTACAAAAATAGGCGATCAAATTTCAGTTTGGTACAAATGATAATGATATTTTCTACATAAAAAACTTTAGATCACTTTTAAATCTTGTTTATTTGAAAAACAATTTGTACTAAATAAGATCATTTGATAATAATGTCAAATTTAAAGTTTGACACCTTATCTGAGAGTTGTTAACTAAAAAAGATCAACGACTCTAATTTTAAGCATTTGATATCATTGATATTTTTTGATCTATTGACTCTCAGATGATGTGTCAAACTTTAAATTTGACATCGGTGTCAAAGGATCCTACCATGTACTAAGATATGTATTTTCATTTTATTAATGGGTTCATTTTTTCTGCTGTTACTGTAGATAAGTTATCTGCAGTAAACTTATACGACGACATTTTAGGATGGAAATCATGATGTTTTAATAATTTTAATTTATTTCAGGATTATTATAGTCTTTATAATTATAAAAATTTTTTAATACCAAAACGATTTAATTTTTCAATTGCAAAATGACTTCATTTTGGGAATAAATGCAGAAAACTTATCTGCAGTAATTGCAGAAATATCATTCTATTTATTAATTATTATAACTAAAACAAGTCTTGGTTTCCCTATTATGATATGGGAAATCATTATCTCATTTTACATGAGATAACTATCTTATGTTGTTCTCACTTCAAAAAATTTGTCAATATTTTTTTTTTATAATAGGTGATGAGCCCCAAGGAAGCATGGACACTCCAAAAAACAGGGAGAGTCGTGTCCGACACAACTAGGGGTGTAAATAGGCCAGGGCAGGCAAGGCTTTGGCCTTCCTGGCCTAGGCCTGCATAATAAAATGGTCGGCCTATCTGGCCTACGAGCCTATCGAAGGCTTATTATAAAGGTCAAGTCTGCCCTGTTATTTAAAAAGAAAAGGCCTACATGGCCTATGAGGCCTTTTAGGCCTACCATATTGCAAATAAAATAAATATAAAATATCTCATTAATTAAACAATATTTCCAGCATGGGTCCAAATTATAAAAAATCTATGACAATTTTTTTTAACAAGAATACAGATTATAAAAATTCATGACAACAAAGATTGAATTTTTCTTAGCACATCACAATCTTCAAGTGAGCCTTTCAGCTTGATTATTCCCACTATATTTTCGAACCTGCAAGTAAAAAATCAGAAAATCAAATTAGTTATGCATTTCACTATGTTTACATTATGAATTGCAATATATAAACATTTTCAAATGAGTTGTTAAAGAAGCAATTTATACCTTTTGTTTTTTTCTTCAAATCATATTTATTTCATAACAATATTTCCTCGATTAAATTAATGCTTCGACAGTCTCCTCGACTAAATTAGCACGATAATATTATATAAAAAAATAATTTTTAGAATATAAATAATATTATATAAAAAACAATTTTTTTATTTAAAAATTGAAACAGGCCGGCCTACAGGCCAAAAGGCCAGGCTTTTTTAATTTGGCCTACGGCCTTGTTTTTAAATAGGCTCGCATACAAGCCTTTACCTGGTCTAATTACTTCGAAGGCCGGGCCGGGTCAGGCTTTTCATAGGCCAGGCCGTAGGCCCCTGTAGGCCGGTCTAGCCCATTTACACCCATAGACACAACGACACGCTCCGACACGGTGTCGGACACGCGGTCATCTTTTTTCGACACGTTGACCATTCCGACACGTGAATTTGACCGAGTCCGACTCCGACACGGTCAAATGGCATTTTCGTAAATTTTTTAAATTTTTTTAAAAATTAAAATTATTAGTAAAGCTTCTTCATGATCATATCAATTTTCTCCCTCTTTTTTTCTTTAAGTAAATAATAGATCATCTCAGCACCATCGTTGTCATTCCTGTTACGCTCTTGCCGTGTCTCCTCTTCCCTAATCTCTCTCTAATCTGATCTGATCTCTCTTTCTTTCATCTCAGTTCTTATTTTTTTTTTATTAAAGCTTCCACCTTTTATAATATTGATTGTGTTCTTGATGTTCTTATTTTACAGTGTATTCTTTTAATTTATGTTTTTGCCTTTTGTGAAGAACGCTGCCACAATTTTTGGTATTGGGTGTCGGTGGATTTTTTGTTGCTGTTGCCATTGGTTATATCAGATTTTTATTTTTATTTTATTTTTTTCTCCCTTTATGTAACACCTTGTATTCCGACTTTGAATCAATTTTTCTTATGTGGTTTTGGATTGGAAAGGAAAGTTGAAAGATAATATTTTGATGGGTATGATTAATTTTTTTATTTTTTGTTAAATTATTGAATTATTAAATGAAATATACACTGTATAATTTAAAAATATTATTTAATATTAAAACGTGTTTGTCAAAATCCATAATTTTTTAAGATTGACGTGTCGGAGTGTCGTGTCGTATCGTATCACGTGTCGCGTGTCGTGTCGGTGCTACATAGATGAGCCCCATCACATCATGTGTCTATAGTTGGAGATAACTATCTCCAACAACATGAGAAAATAGAATCCGGAATGATATATATGTAAGTTATAAATATCTATCCAATTTCACATCTCTGGTGCAGCTTTTTTAATTTTCTTTGACGAGACCTTGCTGCTAAACTAACTTATATCATAGATACATCAAGTATGAGATCTACCTATTTAAAAAGGGTAGGATATTGTAACAATCAACTAGTGTTACTACCAATAAATTTTATCGTTAGATCAATTTCCATCTTTGTATGGTTATGATTCCCCATATTAAATATGGGAAATCATAATCAATACAAAGGTGAAAATAAATATAAAATATTAAATATGGGGAATCATAATCATATAAAGATGGAAATAAAAATAATCGTTGGATCAACATAATGATCTAACGGGTGAAACTGATTGGTAGTGACATCAATAATAACAGGAGTTGATTGTTATAATATCCTTGCCCTTTAAAAAAAAGTGGCACATCTGTGTATGGTATGTGTAGGAATGATGTATTTTCTAATGTAGTATGAGAAAAACAAACCCAAATATTTATATACGAAAATGCTGAATGATGGGAGAAAACCTCATAGAATATTTTCGAATGCCTGAAATGGATTAAGATGAATTTTATTTTTAATTTTTTTTTTAATTGTAGGTTAACTGAAAAAAATGAAATACGTGTACTGAATGTCACGTCTTGTTATATATGTTTTGTAACAATTAGCAACGCTCATTTATATATTTTATTAAAAATTCCATGGTAAAAATCATGTAGAGCAAATTAGTCAATAAATAATTACATAAATTCTTAACATAATTATTTTATATTTAAAATAAGGGTTATGTAATTATTATGTTACAGGAAAAATATCGTTTATTTCTACTGACACAATAAAGGAGAAAGAGAAAACGAGAGATATTTTGATTGTGTCAATAGGAAAATCGATTTTCTTCCTATTACATTATGCTTTTATAACATTAAGCTTTGAGAGTAAACCCAAAACCAAACGGTTGTTGATTTGCTGGTGAATTACCAATAAATTTTTGGTGCTATTTAATATAATTTAATTATATTATAATATGAACTAATAAAAATTAAAAAAAATACATATATAATTTTTTGGCCCGGAATGGGCTCCGCTTCTGGACATACTAAAGGAGAAAGAGAAAATGAGATTGAGAAAGAGAAAACAAACTTGTATATCCCATATTTTGATTGTGTCAATAGGAGAAAATTTTCTTCATTAAATTAAAAATTTGGCTGATATGTGATGCTCTCGTTCAAAGATTTATTCCTGAATTACCTACAAAAGCCAATCATATGCCACACGTTCCATTCAGCAAGACGTGGATGAATACTTAGCTTGAAATTTGTGAAAAACCGTAAGGCAGCACTCAACAGTCAATAATCACTTTTCCTGTTAATTGTTCACACGTGATGCTGCACAGTTGATGTTAGGAATTCCTAAAAGGTTACGATACATGAATTATTGGGGTGTAGGGGAGCATCTTTTCAGCGCCTACGGATGACTTTTTAGTGACTAAACCAAAAGGATGAATATATGATGGATTAATGTATGCATATTTTATGAGATGGGGAATATTACATAGTATAATTGTATAATATTAATAATTTAATCTGATTATGTGTGTTTATTTCATGTATTGTTTTTATTATATCAGTATATTACTTTTGGAGTACGTACGATCTTTTTTACCAATTGGTGGTTTATTTATTGATTGGTGGTATATTTTAACTTCAAATAGGATAGTGTTTTTCGAAACTTAATTTTTTCCACAAAAATTTTACCTTAATTATTTAAGTTAAATTTTGGATAGGCAAAAGCCAAAAGGAAAGCAGAGACAAGGGCAAGCCAAAAGCGATATGGTCACTGACTTTCAGGACCTTTTTTTGTTTTTTGTTTGGACATAAGACAAATGCTTATTGCTTGCATAATTGTACTGGTATTTGAAATGTATATTTGTAGGGAGAGAAGATATTTTTACTACCAAAATTTTCTACTACTAACTTACTACCTCTCTAATCACCATTGAATTAAAGAGAGAGAATGCTAAAAAAAATTTGAAAAAAGAGAAAAGGTTGATATAATGGTGATTAGATAGGTAGTGAGTTGATAGTAGAAAATTTTGGTAGTAAGAATATCCCTCCTCATTTTTATGTACCAAAAAAAAATTGTATATTTTTAAAATTGAATTGATTTTCAAATATTTTTTATAAAAAATTATAAACTGAGAATTGATTTATTTTTTTAATTTATTATGAATAAATCTGTCTTAGCCTTCCCATTTTGATAAATTTAAGGGAAATAATACTCTCATACTACATGAGAATACATCATTTTCTTATACAAATTTATTTTCCGTGTCAATTAATTTTTTTTCTTTTTAAATATAAAACATGGGACCTACATTTAATTTTTCTCTACTTTTTTTCTCTCTTACAATCCTACAACGTAAGGAAAGTTAAACCCTAAATTTAATTGAATAGAGCAGCATATAAAAAACGAAAGAAAGATAAAGGTGATCCCAATTTCCACTTGATTCGTGTTATGTGAATAGATTCTGCTAAAAAAGTTCCCGTTAACTATTTCGTGTTTGAAAATAGCAGGTCCCTCAAATAGTGCCAAAACAAGTTACGAGTCGTGAGCTCGATCGGCACTCGAAGATTGACCTGAAATCTACGGGTTGGCCAAGTCAAGCAAAATAGAAAGTGCAAAAATTGAGAGAAAGAGAGAAAAATATTTAATTTTTTTTTTTTGATAATCTGAAAGTCTAGTCCCACGGAAACTAAATTAATATCATTATCGTATTCAACGTTAGATCGATATGTTAATCCAAGAATTATATTTATTTTCATCTTTGTATGGTTATAATTCCTCATATTTAACATGAAAACATTAAATATGGGGAATTATAATCATATAAAGGTGAAAATAAATATAAATTGATGTATATATGATATGAGATCAATATTTTCCTACAACCTAAAATTTATTTTTTCCATAAATATTAATTTAGCAGCAAGATTTCGTCAAAGAGAATTAAAAAAGCTGCACCAGAGATGTGAAGGTGGATAGATATTTATAGCTTACATATATATCATTCGGGATTCTATTTTCTCATGTTGTTGGAAATAGTTATCTCCAACTATAGACACATAATATGGTGAAAATAACTATAACCCTTGGATCAACATATCGATCAAACGGTGAATACAATCATGATTAATTTACTAAATAAAGTATTTTTACTAAATTTCTAAGTTTTTGGTTACCTAAGCTTTTCACTTTTTTTTGTGGATACAATAAAGATATTGAGATTTGAACTTATAACTTCTTGCGAATTATCCAAATCCCTACCACTAGACGACTTAATCTTTCACTATTAATCCATTCCTAATTGCTTTTCAAAATGTCTTTCCAGACTAGCCAGGATACATTAATCAATTATAAATCATATCAATCCATTAATCTCAAAATTTAAAAACTGTTAATTGGTTACCAGGCCATGTTTAGTCGATTTTGAGCTCTTGGAATACCAAATAGGACCAAAAGAAAACGATCGATGAAGTATTTATTGAAAACTTTTTTTTTTTGGTATAACTTTATTGAAAACTTTAGTTTGATAGAAGTTTAGTAATTAATTACAAAACTTACTAGCTTATTGTCTTTCCTTTAATAATTTCAATAAAAGATAACCGTTGATTGGCGGAAATCAACGATTAGGATTTGATGTTAAATTTCAAAGTTTGACAACCGGTGTCAAATGATCATATCCTATATATATATATATATATATATATATATATATATATATATATATATATATATATATATATATATATATATATATATATAAGAAGTAGGTTAAGGAAGAAAAGAAAAGAGGGAAGTTGAAGAGATATGTAGGTTTTAAGAAGTCCCACATTGGACAACTAATAAGAGGTAACATAGTTTATAAACTCCCACCTCACACTCCTAAATTGCCCCTTGGAGCACTACACTTTCCTGGAGGAGAGAGGAGCTAGGTGGCCTTTAGTCCACCACACGCGCGACGTCGTACAGCTGGCCGATTCGGTTGAAAAAAAGTAATTTTTTATTCAATTATTTAATTAATTTTTTGTCTAAAATACCTCTATCTCTATCTGTTGCTTCCCTCCAATTTTTCCAAACCAAACGTTTCTTACCACCAGTTTTTGAACTGAATCGGTTAAACTCGAACCGAACCGGTCACCGTTCACACTGCTTGGCCACCGCCCGTCACGACGGTTCATCGCGTCCGGCCATTGTCTATAAATAGACCCTGACCCCCACCCCCCCCCCCCCCCCCCCCCCCCGAAACTTCATCCAGTTTTCTGCACTTATACTCTGCCGGATTTTTTCCTTTATCCGATTTTGCATACTTCCTTCCATACTCTGGTGTAATTCCTCTAACATCTTGTTGTGTTCGTTCGGGTTGTTGACTAGTAGTGTCACCAATCTTCAGACGCAATTCGTTCTATCTTGGGAGACAAATTTCCATCAACCTTTGATATCAGTGAAGGGGAAAATTTTGTTAAGGAGACACTTTCTGTGAGCTCGGATTTCTTTCACCATTCTGCATACTTTATCATCCCTCTTCTGTATTGTTCATTTCGTTCTGTTATTTGACATGTTGTGAGTCGGTTCTAATTTCTTTATTGCATTGTGTTTCATAATTATGATTATTAATCTCATCATTTTATACACGGATTCAAACCTCTTAGTGATTTCTAATATCACCCATTATCTTCTAATTAACAATTTCTAATGAAAGAACTTATTCTAGTGTTTTTCATTTCTTCAACTTGCATCTTACATATCTTATATTTAAGTACATTAATTTTAACTTCTAGCATAATTCAGCTGAAAAGATTAATGTTGTATAACTCGAATAGATAGTCTAATTTTTAAATAATATAGCTAAATTGAAGTGTTCATGATGTGCCCTGGAAGTAGGATCTTTCTGTGTTAAAATTGATAAGAATTGAGTCATAAGAGAGCAATTTAAATACATATTTGCTAAGTATAATGATTCTTTCTATGTTAATAATATTCACCTTTTAGTTGTATTTTTACAGGAAAAAGAAGTGAAAATTACAAAAAGCCTGTTAATGCAATTCTACACGGGTGCAACACACTACAAATTCCAGAAGCATGGCGCGGACCGGCACCACACTGGCGCACACCCGCGCCAGTTTCCTAACTGCACAGTGGTACTTTGGAAGTGGCGCCAACTGGCGCCGGATTCTGGAAAAGCAACAGAATGGCAATAGCTTAGCGCTACTTGGCGCCATTTCCATGCCAAGTAGCGCCACTTTTTCATCAAATTATGGCGCAAGGTGGTGCCCCAAAATTGCACATCATGGCGCCATCCAACGCCAGTTCACGATTTTCGGCAGAAGCGTGGCGCTGACTTGCGCCAACCCGGCGCCAACCGGCGCCGGTTTGCGGGACGGATCTCCGTGTTTTCTAAGGGGCATTTTTGGAATGAGAAAAAACATTATAAAAGGACCTTTTATGCGATTAGGTCAGTCATTGAGACACAATTCAGAAAAGACACAGTTTGGTGGAGAAGCATATCTGGACACTGGAGACAGGAGGAGAAGGGCACTGGAGGCGTTCTTCGTTCTTCATCTCTTTTCTAGTATTTCTTTATCTTCCATTTAATTTATGTTGAAGTTTAGATCAGCGTTCATGATGTTGATCGGCTAGATCATTTTTATTGTAGTCAGGTCACGACTCACGATCCATATGTGAACCCTTGATACGAAGGATTGATTTATGTTTTTTTTATTTATATAATTATCTTTATCTTTACTCTGTGCGAATTTGATATTCCCTTTGTTAGAATTGATCGATCTGATAGTTGGGGATATTCTGAGGATCAAAACCCTAGATAGGAATATTGGGGTTTTGATCTCGAAAGGGGGTAAGATAACGATCTGTATGCGTGCTAGGAATAGACGTGTATATGATTGCAGATGCTTAAATTATCGTGCCCATTGATTGATCCCATGAGAAACATTGCAAGGAATTGGGGTTCCTCATGGGATTAAAGGGTTAACCTTGCAAGGAATTGAGAGTTAACTATTAAATCTTTTTAGATGATAATTTATCTGAGTGATTATATAAATAATTATTGTAAATCAATCCGGAGTAAAAAGAGGGATCATTTGGTGAATGAACCCTGGCTACAATGCTTTTCTCATCTTCTTTACAAATCAATTTTCATTTTTAGTGTTTTATTTATCAAACAAAAATACAAAAACAAGTCTTTTATTTTCAAAATTCAATTTTACTCAACTTGACAATATTTGTCAAAAACCCTATTTGAAACCTTCCATTCTTTAAGAGAAAAATTATTTGATATTCGATCCCAATCCCTGTGGAGACGAACTTTATTTATCACTTTATTACTTGTGCGATTGGTATACTTGCCTGAGAGCATCAGTTCATTTTAAAAAAAAAGATATTTAGTTTTAGTATTGCGTTAACTTTTAACATAATTCAGCTAAAAAAAAGTTATATAACTAAAATAAATCACATCATTTTTAATTTGTTATTGCCATTAGGCAAAGGCTAGGTAATGAGATGAAAGTGTTGTTTGATAGATAATGGGGAAATAGCCAACAAATTTGAATCTGTTTGCAAAAAGATATTGTAATTAATCCTACAAGCAAAGTGCAATAGAAATAAAGAACAAACTCACAAGATGTCAGAAACAGATGTCAGTATGTAGAAAAAATCCAAGCCTGACGTGTGTTGTCTCCTTAAGATAATTTGATTCCTCTAACGGTGCCAAGGAACGCAGACAATCATCTCCCAAGATAGAACGGATTGCGTCTCTAGAATGTGATGACACTACCAATCTGTAGCCTCAACGATGGCAGAATGCGATATCTGTGAATGCATGGTGAATGAATGCATAGACATGACGTAAAAAAAATAATTAGTTTTTTCTGAGGATGTAACATGAATATATAGACATCGATAGACACGAGTACAGAGTAACGTCATAGCCAAAAGGGTGGCGTGTGTGCACGGTGATAACATATATGAAAGAATGTTAGTATCATATCTGAAGGCTTTACCTTTTATTTATAAAATTTACATGTGTATAGTAGAATTCTGGACTTTTGATGCCTTTTTTGAGGGCCCGACACTAGGTCTATTACTGTCACGCTAGGATTAGCATCAATCAAGGATTCTTTTCTTTAATTCTTTTAGCTTCCTTTTTTTGTAGGTCTTTCTTGGGCCTTCTGGAATGAGTCCTTCATATAGGCCCATAACATAACTTTTATACCAAATCCTGCGTAACCAATCGAGCATTACATATATATCCCTTTACTTGATGTAAAACAACATATACTCGAACAGACCAAACTGATTGTGCTCTTTTTCTCCATATTTATATATCTTTATGTTACATGAAGTCAGTAGGATACATACTTAATAGTATTTAGTGTGTAACAAGATATGGTTATCACTTGTAACAACAAAAGGTGAAGAAAGATGTATCAGTTATACCTATAGCTTGTTGTTGTTAGTAGCAGCATATGGTTAGTTACGTTCGATTGTATGCTTTGAGTAGTAATTGGATGCACTATTCTAAGAAAAAGGGAGAAAACTAAGAAGAAAAAATTGGTTATATTATTTCCATGGGTATTCCCTTACATCACTGGCTATATACACCCCTAACTACTATTTAGAGAATATAACAGAACGTAACTAATTATAAGTTGTTACTAAAAACCATAAGCTATAGGTACAACTTTTACATCTTTCTTCACCTTTTGCTGTTACAAGTTATAACCGTCTCTAGTTACACACTAATTACTAACTAACTATATATCTTATTGACTTCATATAACATTGCCCACCCCTACGAAATGGACCTTGTCCTTAAGTTCCAAATGAGGTAAAAGAGCAAAAGATCATCTTGGATCCCAATAGAACATAGGGTCAATGTTGAAGTCGTGAACAATTATAATAACTAATGGCTAGGAAGGAGGTTTCTTAATAAGAAATTCATAACTCTTTTGGTATTTACTAATTCCACGAAAAGTAACAATTGTAAGACCATCACAATATGATTGTTGCACACTAGCAATGGTTGGTGCAAACTTGTGTGAGAACTGGGTTCTAAGCTGCTTCCCAAAAGCTTTTGCATCAGTTGATTTATGAGTAGTTAGTTTAGTAGATGTTGTCTTGAAAAACTTTATTCTCTGCCACTAAAACACTTTGGCCGAATCTTAAAAAAGAAAAAAAAAATAGGTCTCGAATATTTTTGAGTCAATTTTGTAGAGAAAAATCAGAATTTCTTGAAGCACCAAAAAGAGGGGTTAAAAGATTTGGAAGAGGATTTTTTGTATCTAAAGAGGGACGAACTTGCATTGAATGCAAAGTGGCCAGAGCTTGCTGCACTTGCTCCTTGACCAAGGATAAAAGCTCCTGAAAAGGTGACCAATGCATGCTCTTTTAATGGAAAAGAAAGATGAATAGGAGAAACAAAAAGAATGCAAAGAGAGTGGTATGATGTTCAAAAATGAAAGTACCAAATGATAGATCATTTCTCTAAGAAAAAGAGAAAATTGAGAAAAATAATCTAATTCTATTATTTCCATGTGTATTCCCTTACAACTCCTGGTTATATACACTCCAACTACTACTCAAAGAATACAATAGAACGTAACCAACCATAAGTTACTACTAAGAACCACAAGCTATATGACAATTGATGTATTTTTCTTCACCTTTTGCTATTACAAGTGATAACCATATCTAATTTCTAACTAACTAGATATCCTACTGACTTCATGTAACACTCTAACCTAGTATTAAGTGTCTCATTCCCATTCCAATTTGTGGGTTAATATCCCTACTTACTGACACTTCTTATCACCAATATATAGAGTAAATATATGACATGTGTTACGCTTTAACTAATATTTACAACATTATTATTATTTTTTGCATGGTTTTTAAGAGAATAGATATGATCTAAGTAAATATATAATATGCTTTTTGACCTAACAAATGTATTTTTCAAAATATTCCACCAATTTAGTTCTTTGGTCAAACGTATTACCGGACTAATGCAGGAAGAAGCGCATCAAGTGTCTGTGTGTATAGTCGCACACAAGGTAGATGTGCGTATGATATAACACCTCAAGTATTTAAATGCTTATTTTAATGATATATTGAGAAATGAAAGTGATGGATTAGTGAAAATCCATGTATTATGGCCAAAAGGGGCAAAAAGGGCAAAATGGTAATTGCCAACCGTGTGTTATGAGGCTAAAATACTGAGTTAGAGATTTCAAATGACAAAAGTAAGGTTGGAAATGGAATCAGGGCGAAAAATTGAGTAAATAGGCAAATTTGAGAAAAATCGATGAATAGTGATTTTTAAGTGTTAAAATAATGAGTGTGAGTGTACCGATAGGTGTGAAATTTTTATCATTATTTTGGAGAAAGAAAAATATGTTATGGACTGGAAAAATACGTAGATTAAGGAATTATGATTTGGAAATTTTATCGGAGGTAAAGTTAGATCGCGTGTGGGACCCGTGTGACCGAAGTCACTTGGGCCACCTCCCTTTTTCTTTTTCTTTTCCTTCTTCTTCCTCCATTCTCCCGTGCGCACATACAGAGAGGAAAAGAGAGCAAAAACCTCCATTCTCCATTTCCTTCCCATTTCTTCATTTCTCCACCGAATCGCTTGATTTTGGTGTTGAAATCTATCGTAAACAACCTTCCAAAGCCATTGGTAGCATCTAGAAGCCTTGAATCCATCTCTTTGGCCGCGTTTCAAGCAAAATCAGATCCGACCCATGTATGATTTTTGAGATTTCTTGGGGTTTTGAACTTCAAATGGTTTAGTGAAGCCTTGGTGGTGATCATACTACCCATTGTAAGTATATTTATGGTCTCTTTATAGTTGATTCCATAGATCTATGAATATGTGTTCAAACCTTTGATTTTAGATGTGTGATGATAGAGAGCCCAAATGCAAAAATGCTATTAGATGAAAAGGCCTTAGAATCATGTTTGTAAGCTAGAAATGCTATGTTAATTTTTGGTGAAAAATATGGATTTGTAACTTAGGCAAAATTTGAGGAATTTTGATGAAAAATGAGTTTTTGAGTAAATTGGGATTTGATGATTGTTGTAGGGTGCCTCACACGGTTGGATTTGAGAAAAGTTGATTTGGAGCATACGTTTGGAACGGTGTTGCTCGTGTTAAGGTAAACTCTTGGAACTTGGGTTTAATCCCTAGTGAGCTCCACCACACCTAGAGGAAGGTTGTGGTTGGACGATGTAGTTATGACATGATGTGTTTGTATGCTTGTATGCATATTGCTTGTATTGTGTGAAATTGTGTGGTCACTGATCAGTTGACAAGTGGAGTTTGGTCATCCGCTGGATTCATCCTTGTGAGAATGCCAGTCGGGTATTGCCGTGGAGTCGACTCTGGGAGCGGCGCCAGGATGATCCAAACGTGGGACGTCCGCCGGATAGGGCTCATGAGGAGTTCCGGTTGGGTATTGCCATGGAGTCTTCTCAACCATGGGAGAGGCGCCAGGACTGTCCAGGGAGTTATATGATGGAGTCCTTGAACATGAATCCATGAGTGGATGTTCTTGGGTGTCTCCAGGAGGATGGTGATATTGTTTTACTTGCATGCCATATTATGTCATTTTGATACATTTTAGTGAGCCATGGAGTGGAGAGAGCCTCTAGCTCCATTGGTTTACTGAGATATATCCGTATATCTCACCCCGTGTTTGGGGGACCACATTTCAGGTCACTATGAGCCGGGAGGAGCTTCGGGCAAGAAGCCCGTGTAGTGGACGTTGGATTGGCATGCGGTGCATTGGGATTGCATGGCTTTTTGGAGGAGTTTATGGAGTGCACATAGCATACCATTAGTATTTTGAGACTTAGGTCATGAACATATTGCATGATGTCATTTTCCATGCTTTTGTTAGTGTTCATGGTCATATGCTAAGTCTTGTTATGTTTTATTATTCATGGCTTGGATAACTGTATATTTTGAGTGAGCATGGGAATTGTCCATTGCCACATTCATAGCCTTGAAGTCTTGATGTGTTATGTTGTAAAAATGGTCCATATTTGCATGTAAATGGCCATTATTTTGAGAATGATGTAAATGATGTTTAATCCAAGGGAAATGCATGATGGAAGGGCCTAGAGCCAACATTAGGACATGATTATGTGTTATGTGGAGTACCAAGGGGTTAGGGATGGATTACACACCCTTTTTGGGGCTCAAAACTGCTGTAATCTGTCATTTTGCTGCATAGTAATCGATTACCCAAGCATGGTAATCGATTACCATGCAACAGGGGACGAAAAATTGGCTACTGTCTGCACTGGTAATCGATTACTGGCCTTTGGTAATCGATTACCATGTGAGGTAATCGATTACCCAAAGTTGGTAATCGATTACCAGAACAGAGGATTTGAAAAATTGGCTACTGCCTCATTTTTGACAGGTGGTAATCGATTACCACCCACTGGTAATCGATTACCACAGTGTAAATTTCGAAAATTCAGTTTTTTCTAGACTAAAAGAAAGGGGCTTAACTTGATGGGTAGAACTCCAAATGATACGTGGTTTGAAACCACGCGTAGATAACGTAAAGGACTATAACTTGGTAAAATGTGAGAGTAAGATGGTGAGTTTAAATGAATTGAATAAAAAGAAAGAATTATGATGTTAGAAAGTGTATGATTCCGCAAATGGCATTTACAATTATAGTGTGGTTTTAATTGATTACGGAAAAAGTATTTATGTAAGAAAAGGAATATGTTAAAAGAAAAATTTGCCCGTAATTTAATTAATCTAATCACTGTGATTGTAACTGCGCTTAATATCATAATCAATGTTAACAATACCGGTGTACAACGGGCTGTTACATATGACGAAGACTGATTGTGACGCGCCATAAACACACGCCTAATCATGACGTGATCATATTGGGCAGACTTAAATGTGCACCTGGGTACGGCGCGTCCATACTGAAATGTGAACTTGGTTCTCACGTGTCTTGATTGGACTGAAATGAAATGCGCACATGTCAGGTGCTAGACTATACGCATAGACACTTGATGCGCATCTTCGTGCATTAGTCCGGTAATACGTTTAACCAAAAAACTAAATAGGTGGAATATTTCGAGAAACACATTTGTCAGGTCAAAAAGCCTATATAATGGGTTTGATGTTTCTTATAGCGTAGGAGATAAAATTATCTACTACGAAAACTTATCATCTCAAGCTTAAAAATACATGACATGGTCATGTGGGATAATCATAACCACATAAAGGTGAATTAACAATTATGATTTAGAAACAACCTATTTTAATATTTTTTTTCTTTCTCCTCTTTTATCACTATTGATCAATCTTTATATGGTTATGATTGCCCATATGACCTTGTCATGTCTTTTTCAACATGAGAGGATCTACTTAGTGGCATAGCCACGTTGCACCAAGGTGGGGCCTAGGCCGCAGCTAACTTTTTTAAAACAAATTATTTATTATATATAATATATAAGTAATTATATTTGGCCTCATCTAAAGTTAAAATTTGGCCCTATCTACTCTTTGCTCTCTGTCTCTCAGCTAACACACTGAAACCCATTTTTTGTCTTTTTGATAGTTGGAAGCTTTCCTGGTTTTTGTTCGCAGCAAGACCAAGATGTTGACGCTTTTGCAGTGAGGCTTCCATTATACGGTGTTTGCTTTTAAGTTGATACCTTTTTTATTCTTAAAGTTCTTTACTTAGTTTTTGGTGTGGTCGATTTTTATTTTTTTTTTTTGAAGATGGGGTTTTTCATTTTTTTTTATAAAAAAAATACAGAGTTGCATAAGAAATGAATGCTGAAAATAATTGCCTACATCGATCTTAAATGCAGGTTACTAAAGCAATTAAAGGTTGTATTTTCCATCAGAGAGGTGCTAAGGTAATGTGCACTTATCTTTTTTGTGATTTTTTTTAACTAAATCTATTTGTTTCTATTTATTTACTGCAGATACATGGAACATTAAATATTTTCGGGCAACCGAATTGATAGATAACTTATGATTTGAAATTTTCAATACATGTTTTACTTAAAAGAGATGGAAATCTTCCATGTATTTAGTATTTGAATCTACTGAGTATTCATGTCAGTAAATCAAGTGATGCTTTCTTATATCATGATGGGCTTGTCTTGAATGAAAAAGAATGACATCGTGTTTTTGTTGTTGCCAATTGTTTATGAAGTATATATAATATTCATGAAAAATGCGGTTGAATTGAATTTGAGCTCTAAAGTGTTCAATCTCTCACAATTCATCTTCATATATCATAAATGAAAAGAAAAAGAGAGAGCTCTTTTATGACACTTAGAATAGAATTATGATATATGTATTTCCATAATATTTAAAATTTGCCTATGCAATTGGAGCAGTATATCATTCTTCATAATCTGCACTTCATCGAATTTTACTAGTGGAGCTTGAAACAGCCGGCAGTGGCATAGCCACTATTTTTTTGTTTCTTAAACTTTATTAATAAATTTTTTATTCATGTCAACTTTCTTTTACAAAATGTCTACTTACAAATTGACATGTAGGTTGAAAAAGTATGGGCAAGGATAAACAAAAAAGTATAGATTTGTACTTTAAAAAGAGAGTGGTCACTGAAAGTAAATCAAGTGATGCTCCTACAAATACAATTTCTGAAAGTGAAGCTCCTACAAACATAATTTTTGAAAGTGATGCACCTTCTCATGAGCAACCTTATTCCAAGTGTTGCAAAATTGAACATACATATGACATTATTATAGTCAGAAATAGAATTTTTGAACGTGATCCGGGCAAACGTAAGCCAATTTGGGAATATTCAGCTAATGAAGTCGATGAGACACGGAGAGCTTATTTAATGGTTGGGCCATATCAACCTCAGTGCTCATATCCATTTTCAAAGGAAAAACATCCTCGATGTTTTCAAGCTTCTTGGTTTAAAGAATTTTCTTCGTGGCTTGAGTATTCACCTTCTATAGATGCTGCATTTTGTTTATCGTGCTATCTTTTCACTACAAAGGTCGTGGGCAATATGGTTGGGATGCATTCACAATCAAAGGTTTTAATACTTGGAAAAGAGTTCATAGCGGAAAGAATTGTGTTTTTCTAAGTCACGTGAGAGATGATCCTTGTTCAGAGCATACTAATGCACTCATATCATGTGTAGACTTAATGAATCAATCTTGCCATATTGATAAAGCTGTGCATACTCAAAGCTCCCGACAAATTGAAAAAAATAGGCTTCGTGTTAAAACTTCAATTGATGTTGCTCGTTGGCTTACTTTTCAAGGACGTGCTTTTAGAGGACATGATGAGACTATTAATTCAAGAAATAGTGGTAATTTTATTGAAATGATCAAACTTTTGACATCTTACAATAAAAAAGCTGCAGATGTTCTAAAGAATGCTCCATTGACAGCCAAGTATACCTCACCTCAAATACAAAGGGAGATTTTTTATGTTTTAGCAAACAAAGTGCGGAAACAGATTCGCAAAGATATTGGAGACTCTAAGTTTTGTATTATTGTGGATGAAGCACATGATGAATCCAAAAGGGAACAAATGGCTATTTTCTTGAGATTTGTTGACAAAGATGGTTTCATAAAAGAGAGATTTTTTTATCTTCATCACATTCAAGATACATCATCTTTGACACTTAAAAATGCTATTAGTGAAATACTCTCACATCATTGCCTTGATATCCAAAATATTCGTGGCCAAGGATATGATGGTGCTATTAACATGCGTGGTAAATGGAATGGATTGCAAGCATTACTTCTTAATGAATGTCCTTGTCCTTGTGCTTATTATGTGCATTGTTTTGCTCATCGATTACAATTAGCATTGATTGCTGCCTCTAAGGAAGTTTCTTATATTTATCAATTCTTTCAGAATTTGAATTTCATCATTAATATTATCACTGCTTCTTCTAAGCGTCATGATCAATTTCAAGCTGCCCAAATTTTTGAATTTGAACATTTGCAGGCTATTGGTGAGCTTGAAACTGGCACAGGTTCTAACCAAATAGGTGCACTAAAGAGGGCGAGTGATACTAGATGGGGTTCTCATTTTTATTCTATATGCAGTCTTCAACGAGAGTATAATGAATCGTGTTCGGTACTTGAAAAAATTCGTAGTGAAGGCTCAAATTATTCTCAAAGAGGAGATGCTAATGTAGCTTATAAGATGATCACTTCTTTTGAGTTTATCTTTAATTTAATTTTGATGAAGGAGATCATGGGCATCACTGAAATTCTTTGTCAAGCATTACAACAAAAGTCTCAAGCTATTTTGAATGCTATGCAATTAGTTTCAAGTACAAAGGAACTTATTCAAGATTTGCGAGATGATGATTGGAAAATAATACTTGAAAGTGTTGTTAATTTCTCCAAGCTTCATGAAATAGATGTTCCACATCTTGATGCTCAATATATTGAAGGTCGTGGTCGTCGACAACATGATCAAATAACTATTGAGCATCACTATCATTTTGATATCTTTAATTCGACCATTGACTTTCAATTACAAGAGCTAGATAGAAGGTTTACTGAGCAAACAATGGAACTTTTATCACTTAGCTCTTCATTAGATTCGAAGAATGGTTACAAAGCATTTAATGTTGATGATATTTGTAGCCTTGCATAGAAATACTATTCTCTTGATTTTTCTGAGTAAAAGAGAATTAATTTGAATTGTCAATTGAAGCATTTCCACAATGACATCCCAAAACATTCAAAATTTCAAAATTTATCTTCAATATCTGAGTTGTGTCAAGGATTAGCTGAGACAGGAAAGTCAAATTCTTATCATTTGGTTGATATGCTAATTCGTCTTATCTTAACACTACCAGTTTCAACAACAAGTGGTGAACGTGCATTCTCAGCAATGAAAATTGTGAAAACAATGCTTCAAAACAAAATGGAGGATGACTTTCTTGCAAATAATTTGGTTATGTATATTAAAAGAGAGATTGCTGAAACTTTCACAACAGATTTTATCCTTGAAGATTTCGTCAGTTTAAAAGAACGTCGTTCACAATTTTAGGTATGCAATTTTTTTATAATATTTTAAATTGTTCATTAAATGTTATTATACATATAATTATTATATTTATGTGTATTCATATCCTTAGGACACTATTTGGTTCATTACTTATTATGCTGTGGAAGAAAGTGAGATTTTTTGTTTGGAATGCTTACGGGAGAAGTTAGTGTTTTTTTATGTGTGATTTGATATATAATCATTGGCTATTATTCATTTGAGTTTTCAATATTATGTGATATTACTTAGTTATATAAGTATGCTATAATTCATGATAAAAAAAATTCCTAATAAATTGGTGTAATTACGATAAATATTTTGATAATTTGATAAGTCAAATTTTTTGGCCCGGGCAAAAGTTAAATCTTGGCTCCGCCACTATATCCACTCTTATATCCTACACTTATATCCTACACACATAAAAGTATATAGGACTCATGTGGAGCCACATAATGATAAGAGAAAAAAAACATAAATCTTATTTTTACATGTGTAGAAAATTATATCCAACTATATAAAAGATGAGAAATGTTTTTCTCAAGATACATGAAAAATCTTATCTCATGTTACAGACACATCGTAATCCAAGTCAACCTTTCTTTTTCTTTTTTATTTTCTTTTAACTGCGGGACCCACCAAATTACGTCTCTACGTGAGATAATACAATATCATGTAACATGAGAAAATCATTCTTGATAAAAGATATTAAACCCATGTATAATTTAGTTGTCGAGGATTTTACATATGAATCGTTTCGGTTCTCAATATTTACGAATGAAGACAGTGAAAGTGAGACAAAGGGTCCCACTGTTCCCTTACATGTAGAAAATGGTAAAGCCCTATTGAGCAATCAAACGTGTTTTGGTTGGTTGAATTTAACGGTGAGTGCCCGACAACTTGATCATCACATCACATGATTTTTGTACTGTCCACTCCAAATCAAGGTACAGTCCGTACTGTGCCGTAATACCTTCCTCGAAACATTTTAGGCACACTTCCCTTCTGTCTATCTGCCAATTTAAAAATTAAATTTATGTTTCCAATGAATTAATTTAAAAATTGTTAACTATCTAAATAAAAATATTGAATATTCCTTTTTGTATTCAAAATATTATAAGTTTCCTTTTAATATTTAATGTTTAAATTTATTAAAATTAGTTCAGAAGAACCTATTACAAATTATAATATTATTTTGTCTCATCGAGTTATAACTCTCAATTTGATTTGATAGATGGATTGCCTTTCTTCTCAAGATCGAATCCGACCTGAGTTGTGGTGAAGGTATAAGCTAATTGGGTTAGATTCAAATTTAATAATGAGAGTCTTAATTTTTGGTTGGCATTAGGTCTCATTTCACATTAATCATCCTAATTTGATATTATACATACATAAATATATAGGTTTTATAAGAGTTACGTTGTAGGAAAAGTGATTGTGTTATGTTATAGAGATTCATTTTACGTGTCGAATTTTTTTTTCTTACTATGAGTCCCACAAAATGTTGTGTGTGTAGGAACTTTTGTGTGGTCATGTTAAATGATAGATGATAAATCCTAAATATATATATAATGGAGTTTACATTTCTGCAGCTGCTGTAGTGCAGCAATCAAATACTTGCTATATATATACGTGAAAACATTAAATACAGGGAATCATAACCATACAAAAGATGAAAATATTAAATGAGGGGAATCATAACTATACATCCATCATTGCTGTACGTAAAGCGGTTGCAAAAATGATTTTACCATATATATATATATATATATATGGGAAAAACGTTTCTCAAGCAGCTTGAGATAAGTTTATCTCCGGCTAGCCCCAAAACTACGTCGTTTTGATTAATGAAGCGTGTTGATGTAATTTTAGGTGAATTAATGAAGGGTGTTTTTGTAATTTTATTTATTTTTATATCATATACATTTTACTGAAACACCCTTCATTAATTCACCTAAAATAACATAAACACCCTACATTAATCAAAACGACGTAGTTTTGGGGCTAGCCGGAGATAAACTTATCTCAAGCTGCTTGAGAAATGTTTACCCCTATATATATATATATATATATATATATATATATATATATATATATATATATAAGGTTATATTTACAAACTTTTTTCTTACAAACTATACTAAGTATGATTGGTCAGACTTCAATCAATAGTATATGACCGGTCAAACATAATGTAGTTTGTAAACAAAAATTTTGTCAATATAACCTTTCCCTATATATATATGGGAAAAATATTTCTCCACTCACCGGAGATAAAGTTATCTCCAGTGAGCTCAAATCGACGTTGTTTTGGGTTATAAAATTAAAAAATTATAATGATAAAGACTAATATAACCCTACAATATATTATAATTACAAAAATAATATGATTTCCACCTCAAAACGACGTCATTTTGGGCTCACTGGATATAACTTTATCTTCGGTGGTGACTGAAGAAATCCTTTACCCTATATATATATATATATATATATATATATATATATATATATATATATATATATATATATATATATATATATATATAGGCAGGATATTCTTACACCGGTGTAAGAGTTAGAAGTCTTACACTCAATCTTGACCATTGATCCATTTATATCCAATGGCTCACATTATAAAAAATTTGAGCCCTTAAATATAAATGAGATTAATGGACAAGATTAAGAGTGTAACTTACACTGATAATGGGTGTAAATATGTTATGTTAGGCTAGACTTTGTCTTAAATAGGTCAGGCCTGTGTGAAAAAACATTGGATCTGGCCTGGCCTAGTAGTCTGTGTAAGTCTCAAATTACACGTCTGGCCTCACCTGTATTTAAAAAATAAAAGTCTTGGCCTAGACTTGTCAGCCTGTTTAAGCTGTTTAAATATTCAACAATAAAAAAATTAAATAAAATAATATTACTTTATATTCAAAATTATTAAAATAATAATTTTAGTTAAAATAAATAATATGATATAGGTCTGTCTGTAGGCTTATAGGTCCGACACGTACAAAAAAAATCTATGGCCTGTTTTTAAAAAAAAAATTAAAAGCATAGACCTGTTCTATTTTACTATTTGTAATAGGTCAATCCTGACCTAATATAGATTAGGTCATAGACCCCTGTAGGTCGGCTTAACCCATTTACACTCCTATATATATATATATATATATATATATATATATATATATATAATAAGAGTTAATATTATATTTAGAATTAATGATAAATTCTAATATTTCAAAAATAAGTTAATAATTTTTTAGTAACATGATAATATTTTATATTGATATAATTTTCTTGGATTCAATTAGGTAAAAGACCTTTGCAATATTAAAAGTTGGAACGTTAAGCCTGCGAAAAATCACTTATAGGGAAAGGCAATCCCAATTCTTTAAATGGTCACCTAAAAGTGTAATAATACCTCTATGATCCTAAAATTTTCTTAAAAATATAAAACTATAAAACATGTCTTTATTTTTATATGATTGAATAATATAATTCAAGATGATATTACATTATCACCGTACTAAATTTCATGTATCTGATTGTAACAATTAGGTACGTAGCCAATGCTGACATTATATGAGCTTTATGTAGTGCCGAAATGTTGTTGCTTAAAAATACAAAAAATATATGCTTCTAAGTTTCTTATGTGAGAGAAACTTTATTACGAAAAAGGCATTTGAATGCTTAAGTAAATTTTCTTAAAAAGATACAAGGGATAAATCATTGTTATCAAATATGGAGCAAGTGACGGAGCGAGTAAAACTACTCAGCCCGTATTAAAAGAATTTAGTTGGTATCAAATATTATATTCTATCTTTTTAAGTACTATAGCCTACGGATATTTATTTATATCTAAAACATCACTAATTTTTTAGAGGAAAATATTATTCTCATGTTGCATGAGAGTAATTATCTCATATTATAGAGAAAGAATCTAAGCGGGATTCACCAATAAAAAGTAAGAAGAAAAATAATAAAAGAAGAAATGTGATTTTCGAAGTAATAGAACATGAAATAAAAGAAAAAATGGTTGGAGCCAACATGGCTCCGATAAAAGAAAAAATGAAAAGTAGAGAGAGAGCATGGTCTGTATTCCACTATGGTAAATTGGTAATTTCCAATTACATTCCAAAACCAAAACCAATTTGTATGCACTGAATAAAGATATAGGCCTACCTTATCTGTAAAAATGGGGGGCCTGGTTCAGCTCATTTCTGAGTTCAGCAATTAATACTAAGCTATCTCTACCACATGGTGAGCCTGGCTCCCACACAGATCTGCAAACTCAGATGCCATAAATAAACCTGCAATTATATAATGGATCCTATGCTTTTTTTCTTTCTCTTTTTTAGATGCAATGCTAGGAGTCAGTTTTTTTTTTTTTTTTCAGTCACCTAATATGTATCAATCAAAGAGGAGGGTTGACAATTTTTTTTATTTATAATCTTACAAATTGGACTATATATTACCCGTAAGATTTTACTCAAGAATATCTTATTAATAAAACATAATGTAATTTGTAAATAAATTTTTTATAAATATAATCTTTCTCTCAATCAAATAAGAATTTTTTTAGAAGTCACCTCACATATATTAATCAATTAAATGGTTAGATATGAGGGATTCTATTTTCTCATACTGTAGGAGATAATTATCTCCTACTATAGACATATGATGTGGTGGGGCCATCACCTATTAAAAAAAAGTGTCAACATAACTTTTGATTGGAGAACAACATGAGATAGTTATCTCATGTAAAATGAGATAATAATCTCCCTAGATATATATATGATCAATGATTAAAATTGATAATATAACTTATATATGACCAATGATTAAAATTGATAATATAACTTATATCAATATAAAATTATGACTAACAAGTCTTTACATTCAATTTTAACTGTTGATCTTACTTACATACTGGTAGCATGGACACGAATTTTTTTTGAAAATTTACGTGTCAGACACGTGTCCGACACGGACACGTTCTGACACGCTCGGACACGCGTCCGACACGTGATCAATTTTTGGGGACATGCGGTCAACTCTCTGACACGTTCCGACACGTTTTTCCGACAAACAGTTAACTTTTGAGGACACGTGGTTAATGGTCGCACACGTTTTTTTTTAATCTTAATTTTTTTATAAACAATCTTAATATTATTTTGTTAACTAAATATAAAAGAAATAATTTATAAATTAATTTTTTTTGTTATGAAAAATTAACAAAGTACGAAAAATCATTTATATTTATGTTATGAAATTTAAATATTTGATTGATTATATGACTTATTATAATCTCTTATATATATTAAATATAAATTATATTATATATATTAAAAAATTTATTTAATATCAAAACGTGTCCCAACGTGTCCAAATATGACATTTTTTAAAATTAATGTATCGGCGTTAGATTGGTTGTAACCCGTGGTGGGGGGACTCCCCCAACCAAGAATCTTAAGGTATTAGGTTCATAGGTCTATCCACTTATATACTCTTCACTTAACCCATTACTAACCAATGTGAGACTCGTCACACTTAAATATCCCAACAATATCTCTCAATGTAAAACACACCATTGGTATGCTTTCCCTAAATCAGTGTAATTATAGCCGGCTCGGACCGGCCGGTTCAACCCAGAAACCGGTCCCCAAGCTGGTTTGAGTTTGTTATTAGATCGGTTATGTTACTAAATCGGTGTCACCGGGTGAGACCGGCCGAGTTCATGAAAAATCGTAAACCCAGCAGAGTCAACTTACAACCGGCTTAACCACGAAATATGAAATCACACTAAACGAAATTTGACACTTAACGCTGCTTTCCTGTCATTTATAAAATGTTTTTCAGTGTATATTATAATCGATGTGGGACATCTAAACTCAGAAGCTGAGGAATTTTCTCGTGATCCCCAATCACCAATAACTTATGGGTTTCTTGGTCCACTAACAACTTTGTTCAACTTCAAAAAAGTTGTGGTGAGATCATCAATACCAGAAAGAAATCTTACATCTTCCTCCTCTTCTATATTGAGAAATAACTCTTCCTCATTAATGAACTCAATAGCAGATACGTAGTTATCTTCATCTTGTACCCCCAACTCTACTTCCTCGGCAACATATTTACCGAAGAATGAATATTGTGATGCATCAAATACTGCACCTCCTTCGGAAACCTACATGTCTTAGTTTCTTAAGTTCTTCGGCATTAGAATCACCATGGACATTGACCTCAACACCAAACCCATCATAAACAAAAAAAAAAAGATCAAAGAAAAATGCGAACAATTGAGAAGTAAAAAAAGAAAGGACACATGGTCAGCACCAAACCATCATAAACAAAAAAAAAAAAAAAAAGATCAAAGAAAAATGCAAACTATCAAGAAGTAAAAAAAAAAGGGACACGTGGTCAGCACCAAACCCATCATAAACGAAAAAAAATCAAAGAAAAATGCAAACAATCAAGAAGTAAAAAAAAAGAATCGATGTGGTCAGCACAATTTGATTTGTTTGTTGATATTAAATGCTTAAAGATAAGTATTATATGTTTTTTTTTATCTATGTTGAATGATGATATGTGATTTATTTTTTAGATTAGAATATTTGGAATTAGTATATTTTTTATGGGATATTTGAGTATGTTTATAGTTTTAAAATATAAATTATAAAATTAAATCTATTTACCGGGTCATGCGGTTCAACCAGTGACCCACTAGTTGAACCAGTGATCCAATGACCTAGAATCTCGACCGGGTCAATGACCGGTTTGAGTTTAATAACATTGCCCTCAACCGAGTACCCCAAGTGCAAAGTACTCAACTCGTCTCCTAGCCAATCACCAGGCTAGCTCGAGCACAACCCGACTCTTATACCACTGCCAGACGGGCCCAGAGGGAAGCCCGTGGTGGGTGACACCACCAATGGGTCAAGTTACTCCAAGTACACTAAGTGGGTCCGACACCACATCTCAACCCAAAACCTTAAGGCATTGGGTTCATGGGTCCATTTACTTATATACTCTTACTTAGCCCATTACCATCCAATGTGGAACTCATCACACTTGAATATCCCAACAATCTCCCCCTCAAGTGTGAAACCCACCACTGAAATGCTTCCACTCAACCGAGTACCCAAAGCGCAAAGTACTCAACCCGCCTCCTAGCCAATCACCAGGCTAGCTCGAGCACAACCTGTAACAGCCCGTTACGTACCGGTATTGTTAACATTGATTATGATATTAAGCGCAGTTACAATCACAGTAATTGGTTAATTAAATTACGGGCAAACTTTTTCCTTCTATCATATTCCTTTTTATAACCATTACCTTTTCCGTAATCAATTAAAACAACACCATAATTGTAAATGCAATACGCGGAAGCAAACAGTCTACTAACATCACTAATCATTCTTTTTATTCAACTCATTTAAACTCATCAACTTATTTTCATTTCTTACCATATTCTAGCCCTTTACCTAAGCTACGCGTGGTTTCAAACCACGAACCATTTGGAGTTCTACCCTTCAAGTTATGCCCCTTTCTTTAAGTCAAGAAAAACCTGAATTTTCAGAAATTGCACTGTGGTAATCGATTACCAGTGGGTGGTAATCGATTACCACCTGTCAAAAATGAGGCAGTAGCCAAATTTTGACCTCCTCTGTTCTGGTAATCGATTACCAAGCTTGGGTAATCGATTACCTCACATGGTAATCGATTACCAAGCCTCAGTAATCGATTACCAGTGAAGACAGTAGCTGATTTTTCGTCCCCTGTTGCATGGTAATCGATTACCATGCTTGGGTAATCGATTACTATGCAGCAAAATGACAGATTACAGCATTTTAAGCCCCAGAAAGGGTTGTGTAATCCATCCCTAACCTCTTAGTACTCCACACAACACTTAAACATACTCTAACTCTAGGCACTAGGCCCTTCAAACATGCATCTCCATTCATTAAAGCATCATTTACAAGTCTTTAATCCAATGGCCATTTTACAACAATTATGGACCATTTTACAACATCTTTGCCAAGGCTTCAATTACAACGAATGTGGCAATGGACAAGTCCCATGCTCACTCAAATATACAATAGATTCTAAAGTCCTACATATACATCATATTGAAGAATCTAACATGTATTCATGAACTTACAAGCATGGCATTTTCAACATGCATAGATTCATGACCTAAGTCTAAAGCATACATCATATGCAAGATGTGTCCCTATCCAATGCTCATCACATGGTGCCTCCAACATGCACCTCATGCTCCACTCTTCCAGGCTCAACCTAACCTGAAATGATGCCCCACAACACGGGGTGAGATATATAAATATATCTCAGTAAACCAAGGGCCCTGGAGGTTTCTCCACCCCATGGCTCACTCAATGTGCAAATACAACATCATATAATATGCATGTAATACAATATCACCCATCAACTGGAGACAACCCAAGAACATCCACTCATGGACTCATGTTCAAGGACTCCATCATATAACTCCCGAGACAGTCCTGGCGCCTCTCCCATGGTTGAGAAGACTCCATGGCAATACCCAACCGGAACTCCTCATGAGCCCTATCCGGCGGACGTCCCCGTTTGGATCATCCTGGCGCCGCTCCCAGAGTCGACTCCACGGCAAAACCCGACTGGCGTTCTCACAAGGACGAACCCAGCGGATGTCCAAACTCCACACACGTCAACTGGCCAGTGACCAAACAATTTTCACAAAATCAAGTAATATGCATACAAGCACACAATCACACAATGTCATAATCACATAATCCAACCACAACCTTCCACTAGGTGTGGTGGAGCACACAAGGGCTAAACCCCAGTTCCAAAGGTTACCTCACACCGAGCCCATGCTCCAAACGTAAGCTCCAAGCTTACCCGCTTCCAAAGCGTCCACAAGAGGCAACCTAGATAATCCACAAAATGATTATCAATGCAATTCCAATGTAAATCATTCATTTACACAATTAATCATCAATTAAATCACCTAGGCCAAAGGCTATATTTCCATACCATTTACTTCAATCTCTTTATAGGTTAATTTACCAATTACACCATGAATCACACATTCTTTCTTCTCATTTCACTTTACCACACTATGCCATCATCCAATTAAACATCATTTTCAATCATTCAACTTCCATTACATCATTCTTATATCATTTTTCCTCAATCTTCATCATAATTCGGATTCCTCACAAGGTATGCCCCAAGGCTTTTCAATTCATTTTAACACTCGTACTAATCATGTAATCATATTATCAACCTATACCAATGGTCCATCATTCAATTGTTCAATTTCTCCACATGCCAATTTTCACCAAGTTATGAACTCAACCAAAAATTTCCTAAGTTAAAAATCCCACTTTTTCACCAAAATTTATCATAGCATTTCTAGCTTTCATGCATCATTCTAAGGCATTTTCATCTAATAGCATTTTTCCATTTGAGCTCTCTATCATCACACATCTAAAATCAAAGATTCAAAGCATAAATTTCTAGATCTATGAATCCAACCACAAAAGTACTACAAATGTACTCACCATTTAGTGTAGGAACACCACCAAGGCTCCATCAATCCAAAAGAGATCCAAAAACTCCAAAAACTCCAAGAACACCAAAGGGGTCGGATCTGAGTTTGTCCATTTTCGCCCCAAGGAGATGATTTCATGGCTTCTAAGTGTCACCAATGGATCTAGAAGGTTGTTTACAATAGATTTCAACACCAAAATCAAGTGATTTGGTGGAGAAATGAAGAATTGGTGAAGAGGAAGAGAAATGGCCATGTTCTTTGTAAATGGGAGGGGTTCACGGGTGAGGAAGAAGAAGAGGAGGAGAGAGGGCGTGAGGGTGAGGGGAAAAGTGAGGGAACTTAAGTGGGTTTTGATCCCACGGGTCCCACACGCGATCTAACTTTAGTCCCGATAAAAATTCTGATCATATATTCTTAATCTACATATTTTTCCAGCCCATGTCATATTTTTCTTTCCTCAAAATATTGATAAAAATTTCACACTTATCGGTACACTCGTACCGCAGTATTTAATACTAAAAAAATCACTATTCATCAATTTTTCCCAAATTTGCCTATTCACTCAATTTTCCGCCCTGATTCCATTTCCGGCGTTATTTTTGTCATATTAAATCTCTAACTCCATTTTTCATGCCTCGGTTCACGTTCTTGGCAAATTACCATTTTGCCCTTTTTGCCCATTTTGGCCCTAATTCTCGGATTTTCACTAATCCTTCCCTCTTAATCCCATATTTTATCACATCATTTCACATTTAGTTTTCCGAGGTGTTATACAACCCAACTCCGATATCACTGTCTGGCGGGCCTAGAGGGAAGCTCGTGGTGGGGAACACCACCAATGGGCCAAGTTACTACAAGTACACCAAGTGGGTCCGACACCACATCTCAACCCAAAACCTTAAGGCATTGAGTTCATGGATCCTTCCATTTATATACTCTTCACTTAGCCCATTACCAACCAATGTAGAACTCATCACACTTGATTATCTCAACAATATCCCCCTTAAGTGTGAAACACAGCATTGATATGGCTCCTAGCCTAAGTACTCAACCCGCCTCCTAGCCAATCACATGGCTAGCTCAAGCACAACCCGGCTCTGATACCACTATCCGGCAAGTCTAAGGGGAAGCCCGTGGCAGGGGGCCACCACCAATGGACTAAGCTAGTACAAATACACAAAATGGATCCGGCACCATGTTTCAACCCAAAACCTTATTGGATTTATGGGTCCTTCCACTTATATACTTTTTACTTAACTCATTACCAATCAATGTGGGACTCATCACACTTGAATATCCCAACAATCTCCCCCTCAAGTGTGAAAACCGAGTACCCCAAGCGCAAAGTACTCAACCCGCCTCCTAGTCAATCAATAGGCTAGCTCGAGTACAACCCGACTCTGATACCACTGTCAGGCGGGTCCAGAGGGAAGCCCGTGGTGGGTGACACCACCAATGGGCCAAGTTACTCCAAGTACACCAAATGGGTCCGACACCACATCTCAACCCAAAACCTTAAGACATTGGGTTCATGGGTCCATCCACTTATATACTCTTCACTTAGTCCATTACTAACCAATATGAGACTCATCACACTTGAATATCTCAACACTCTGAAATAGGTGTAAGAAAAAACGTAAAAAGTACTAGGCAATAGTAATTGGGATTAATAACAATTATGTTACAGGAATGTGATTTCTATCATGCAAGGCTACCGACAAAATAAAATTTGTCTCTTTTAACTTTTTTATTATTATATTACTTGTCGTTTTGTTTGTAGGAAAAAAAAAAATTTTACTGCAACATGACCAAACGAAAGCCCATAGTAATTTCTCTTATGGCAATACTTTCCCACGGTACCTTTGTTTCTCTTATGTTTTAAAAAATAATTTTATCTTACGCACTGGATGATGAGATCCACTATAGTTTTTTTGTCCTACCCACATTTTTGTATTAAATTTTCTCATAAAACGTATAAAGGAAGGGGTTTGTTTTTCTCATGTTGCATGAGAAAACAAACCCTTCCTACACTCACTATAAAAAGGTGTGTCACTCATTTTTTTTATTTTTTTTATTTTTAAATAGGTAGATCCCACACTTTATGTATCTATGACATGATATTTGAATTCTCCTACGACATAAAATTTATTTTTCCCACGAAAGAAACGTGGAATCGTGGAGCTAACTTTCTCACATAGGATATATACTTTCTATACACAAAGGAATCGTTCTGCAGAAAAGTCATTTCAGTAGGGGCAGAATCTCCACCAAAAAGAAAAAGCTTTGCTTTCTACAAGTGGAATCGTGGGTGGACGGACGCCTTTCACTTTCAACTAGATCCTTATCATACTTCAGTTTTGCTTTATCACTTATTAAATACTATGATATGATTTGAGGGATAATCTCCACCTCTATTCCAACTACAAAGAAAAAAAGAGGAAAAGATATAGCATCTCAAAAGTTAAAAAGATTGATTTCCCATATCACAAAACTATAAGAAAGGGGAATGTTTACTCATTGTATTGCCTCCATGCTAACAATGCTTCAATTAAACATGAAAATAACATGGCAACGTATCCGCTTTATTTATACAACTGAATCTGAGCCATGTTATTGAGAAAGAAAAACATGATTCCTTTGCAAAAAGACAATCATACTTCTTCTGTTCTTCTAAGCCTGGTTTGTCTTTGTATTTCCATTTTTCCACCACCAAATTATTAGAAAAATATAATACAAATCATTAATGTGACATTCACTTAATAACATAAGCCTTTGGGTTTAAATGATTTTTGACATAATATAATAATTTTGTGATAATTCTCCAAATATATATATATATATATATGGGGTTTATACTTCTTATGTCACATAAGATGAGAATTTTTACAATACACGCATACTTAGGTGGGTCCCATTGAAAAAAAATAAATTAAAAATATTGGCACGTAAAACAATGTAAGTGTAGCATAAAAAGACTATTCTTATGTTGCATAAGAAGTATGAATCCCTATATATATATATATTGTGATTAAGTGATCATTAGTTTAATTTTAATTTTATTAATGAATAATTAAATATTGTAGAATTTCATCGTGCAAGTACATGGGCATGTGTATTATTTATTTTTTAAGTTCAATAAGCTCTTATGTGAAATTGTATGTTAGATAAATATAATATAAAACTATTAATTATATGATCTTCATCTACAACTTAAATTTTTGAGTTGAGATAATCCTAATTTTTGAATAGCACGGACAACAGAAAGTGGTTAAGGTCATTTAACATAGGGATATATTAATCTCCTATAGTAGGAGATAGCTTACCTCATGTTATAGAAACAAATTACGTGAGTCCCACCATTTTCTAAAAAATCAAAAAAAAAAAATTAATGGCACGGTCTTTCATGTCTCACTTGCATTTGCATAAGAGAGTTATCTTCTTCAACTTAAGATAATTTAAACCCTTTAACATAATGCAAGGAACAAACTAGGAAATTAAAGAGAACTAATGATATACGACCTAATGAAATAGTATATATTCACCATCCCTGTCAGATATTATGACCTAGTCTATTTCTTGTCGTTAAATAAACTTTTCAGAAATTAATTGTCTTTGTGGCTAACATGCATATCTTATCTTATCTGTTATTTTTCTGGGTGTGTGGCTTTGTTTTCTTCTGCATGTATTGAATCTACAAACAAATACATATACGGCAATAACGGTACATGAGAATATTAAAAATAAAATATATTACGACTTAAAGGCTAAGAAAAAAAGAGAGGGAAGAACTTAACAGTAAAATAACAGAAGTGGAAGGGACAAGTGAGCATGTGACATGAGAATTGCTTTCAGAATATTATTGGCATTTTATGGCCAGTGGTCCAGGCAGGGAATCAAACCAAATTTGGTTAAATTTCTTGAGACTGAGCAATGTTAGGAAAATATTTTGTCATGTTGTATGAGAATCTAATTCTTATGTTAGTGACTCTTTAATTTGTATGCAAAGTTTTTTTTTAGTAAGTATGAGACCCACCACTATTTGAGTCATAATATGAGAATTGAATTCTCATACAATATGAAAGAATCAAATCCCATAAATTATACATTCAGGCTACCTAAACCATCGCTGCTAGTAACATGTAAGGATAGTACACCTGTAAATTATATAAGAATGGAAACAAAGCACCAATAAAATTCCGAAAATTAGGTTTATTTTTCCAGGAAAAGAAAAAAATCATGTGAGCTGTATTTTATGGGAAAAATATTTTTGCTTTTATTGCAGAATTTTTTTTGTCACATTCATATAAAAGTTAGTGAGTCCAATTGTAAAGAAAAAAAAAAGAGTGAGAAAAGATTAGAGCGACTCATTCACTTTTACGTGAATGTGGCAACAAAAGTAGAAATATTAAACCTATATTTTATTTTATTCTGCTAAAATAATGAGTTAAATTACAGTACCCACGTATTTTAACAATTTTATGTATAATTAAATTAATAATCCATTTTCAGCAAATAGTTAGATTACAATGAATTAAAAGTACAACTAGAAGATAGAAATAAATTTAATTATGTTAAAAAAATTATTATAACATGTATCTATAATAGTAGCGCTAAATTCAGATTGCATATAAGGGAAGCTAGTTCAGCTTTTTCTCGTTTAAGATTGTTTCATTATAATCTAGGGATAAATTATTTAATCTATTTTTTTTCATATTTACTTTACCTATAACTCCCAAATATTATTATATCACAATCTCAACTAATTTTTGTTATTTTTTCTCTTTTCTTAAGATTATGATCTAATAGTATTAAAAAACGCTAGATAACATAAGCATGAATAAAAATTGATAAAATAACATATCTCATTTATTTAATATGATTTGGCAGACCATCGGACGGAAAGACGGGCCCAAATCCATTTACCTCGACCTATATCAGAAAAGGCCCAACAAGTGAACTATCAAGAATCATAGCAAAATTGATTAAACCACGGACCTGAGACAAAAATACAATAAAAACTCGAACCTTATTAAATTATTCAGCCAAAGGTATAGCACTATAGCAGAAGAAGTATAAAAATTAATCTCCCACATATATGATGGTTAGTCGCAACTAATACAAATTATGATATTGAATAAATCTTATTTCTAATATTATATATTTAAATTTTAGAGGTGTTACTCAAACAGACCTAATTATTATCCCTAACTTAAAATTATGTAAATAATTGTTTACAGAAAAAAGGAACCCTATATTTTATGCTTATTACGTAAATAGAAAAAATATTTGTCCTTGTGATGGTTATTTTAATTAAGATTTAGATTTTAATTTAAAATTTAAATTTAAGAAAAAAAACTCACACTTTCTCCCCCTATGATTTTCATTTGTATATCTTTTTTTGCATTACATAGGAATTGAACACACACCACTACACTAGATACACCTAATACACACACCTCACACCACTAGGCTAATCTTAGTGGATTTCATTGTTTATATCTTTCTCATTCAAAATGACACAATTTTATGACATTTAAAAGGATAAAGACTAATTCCTATATAAATTACTTATTTTGTCATCAAAACATACACATAAAATCTAGCCGGTATAAAAAATAATTAAATAAATAAATAAAACATTTTCATATTCATAAGAATGTCACTCCAGGTAATTTTAAAAACCTATTGAGATTAATAGTTTTGTCAACTGAACTATTAGTTTATTAGAAAACAATTTCTCCTTTTAAAAGAGAAATTTTTTCCCTTAGTTTATATAAGGTTCATGATCAAATGTTAGTCATATCCTTATTTTTTCATTTAAAATGACAAAATGCATTCAGGTTATATATCCTTATTTTTTAGTTTTATATCCTGTCATGAATAGAGATGTAAATGAGTCAGTTAAGCCAGACTTTGACTTTATTAGGATAAGTCTATGTAAAATATTTAGAACATATATTTTCCTATTAACTTATTAAATGCGTAATTTATAGGTCTAACCTGGCCTATTATATAAAACTAAAAAGCCTAAAACTAGCCCCAAATCAAATTGAAATATAAAAAATAATATACAATATATATATATATATATATATATATATATATATGTGTGTATGTAGGATCCTTTGACACCGGTGTCAAATTTGAATTTTGACACCTCATGTGAGAGTCATTAGATCAAAAAAGATCAATGGTGTCACATGCTTACAAATCATAGCCGTTGATCTTTTTTGATCTAATGACTCTCATATGAGGTGTCAAAAATCAAATTTGACATCGGTGTCAAAGGATCCGACCTCATATATATATATATATATATATATATATATATATATATATATATATATATATAAGATAAAACTTCTTATTTACAAAGATCACATGAAATAATATTTTCATTAAGAACGCATAAAATAATGTTCGTAAAGATCACATGAAAATTTTATAAAAATCACATAAAAAATGTTCATAAAGATAACATGAAAATTTCATATATGAATATGAGATAGGATCCTTTAACACCGGTGTCAAATTTTAAATTTGACACTTTATCTGAGAGCCGTTAGATAAAAAATATCAACAGTGTCACATGCTTACAAATCAAAGTAGTTGATCTTTTTTGATCTAACGGCTCTCAGATGAGGTGTCAAATTTGAAATTTGACACAAGTGTGAAAGGATCCTACCTGTATGAATATATACATATAATTTGCACTTTCTTTACTAATTTAATTTAATATTATATTTAAAATTTTAAATAAATATTTATTATTTGTTAAAATAACATCATATTACTTTGAAAATTAGCATTACAAATCATTATCATATGTTTTTAAGTGAACAATATATATCATTAATAATTTAATATATTAATTATTAAAAAAATTTAAAAGGATGACTTATAAACTTTTAGGCCAGGCTTTTTAAAATTGGTCTATGTTCTAATTTTTAAATGAGTTTTTCTAAAATCCTAAGTGTGTTTTATTTAAATCAAAACTAAAATAGGCCAGACTACAGCTGCTAGTAGATCGTTTGGCCTATTTATAACCCTAGCAATAAATATACACCACGAAATGAATGTTTATACATCACATTTTTTATAGCAGAATATATAAGGCCATAATAACAACATAAACCATGATCCCATGTTGTGCTTTAAATTTTAAAAAACCATCATAACGAAAAAATAAACTCCATAGAATAAACAATCAATATATACAATTTTCATGGTATAAACACATTACTCATTCTGGTCCTATGAAGACTACAGTAATCAATATAATATTCTGCCATGAATATACATCACGAACTGGATGTTTATACATCACATTTTTTATAGCAGAATATATAAGGCCACAATAACAACATAGACCATGATTTCATGTTGTACTTTAAATTTTAAAAAACCTGCATAACCAAAAAATAAACTCCATAGAATAAACAATCAATATATACAATTTTCATGGTATAAACACATTACTCATTCTGGTCCTATGAAGACTACAGTAATCTTTAGTTTAATAGCTGAAGCAGAATGATGAAAACTAAGTAGTATTTCCCTATATATTTGAATAAGAGAGAATTTTCCACTCATTTCCAAAAAGTCATTTTTGTTTCCTACCCTGAAAAAAAGTCCAAATTTTACGTATGGCCCACTGTATGCTAGCCCATAATACTCAATTTCACCAGAGTATGCCTGTTATTCACATGCATCTACTGCATGCACATGATATATCTACATTGTGCATTCACCAGTGACGCCAAACACAAAGCCCCAAACTCAAATATTTATGAGCTTCCACCTAAAACTCTCCTCAGATCAGATTTCTGCTCTGGAGTTAACCTTGAAGGATACTTAACATCAAGCTTGATTCTCAAATTACCCTTCCTCCCAGGCTCTTTTGATATGGGCATTCCTTCATTAGGGACAACAACCTCAGCACCAGGTTTGACTATATCTGTCAATGGGATCATGAGACTCCTTCCATCCAAGGTGGTGAGGTCCAAGGTTTTACCTGTAAGCGCATCCAGAAGAGTTATCTCCTGGTTGATCACCAAATCACTACCATCCCTTCTATAAAGAGCATGTGGTTTCTCATCTATCACAAAAATAAGATCTGCTGGGATCACGCCAGGCTGCTGGTTACCCTTTTCTGGGAAGGTAATCTTTGTTCCTTTCTTCCAGCCAGGTTTAATCTCAATAGTCAAAATCTCCTCCACATTCCGACATTTCCTGAAATGGAATTGCATGTGTCAAACATTGTAAATAACATCCATATACATTTCTTTAGATGAAGTACCAAGGCAGAATTTTTTCTAAAAAAGGTGATCAATAGGGAAGCTCTTTCCCTGTTTTTTCAATGTAACAGAGTAGTTAAATTTACTATCACAATAAAGTTTTCAAGATATTCTTTTGAACTTTTCATCTTTGGATTTTAAAAGACCTCCATGTATAAAGTATAAACTGATAAATCGGGATAACAGAGCTCCTACTCTACAAAAACAATAATAGGTTAATCAATCAAATCACCATGTACTACCATAAAATTTTGTAAGAGAAAAAAAGGAAAGAAAACAGGCTTAATTACACTTTTGGTCCCTTCAGTTTCACGGAAGTTTGATTTTGATCCCCAAGTTTCAATTGCAACAATCGACCCCATAATTCCAAATTGATGCAATCAAGCTTCATACCGAATAATATTGGTTACTTTTTTTTCTTGGTCAAAAAGGGAGGGCTTACTTTAAATATAAAGTATAGCCCAAAAGGTGTCAGATAAATTTAGCATGTCTAGTATTTTAACTTTCCAGAGTATATGATACTTAAATAGTCGATTTGTCATAGACCGGAAAAGAAGTAGTTGATTCGTCTTTTATTTGAATTTTCTCCTCAAACTTGAAAATTTATATGCATCTACATATTTTTTATGCACCTATAATTAGCATAAATTCGTGTCTGCGTGCGTTATACCTTATATTTTTTAAAATTTCCCAAGATTAATGCAGTACTGAACATGATACACATAACAGTATCATGCTACCTTGACTTGCGTCCAAAAAGTGGCGCAATGCACAATAATCCCATTTCGGTGGAGTTAAGGGAGGGTTGCCAGTATGCAACCGTACACTTGAGAGCAGATAGATAACCTAGAACTCACGATGAACAAGTTACAAGGCAAACAACCTTACAATTGGGCCAAGGCAAACAACCATGCATGGTTTAACATCGAATGGACAAAGAATATGATATGCAGATTAGTTTCATATAACAATCTATATGATTATCTGCCTCCTCCTCCTCCTTTCAAGTTTCCCAATCCCTTAATTAAACACCAATGTAAATACACCAAAATAGATTTAATTTGCAAGCAAGCTTACTATGAAAAAGACTTCGTCTGTCAAGCAAACCAAGTTAAATTTCAGGATGACAAATAAAGACACAGAATTGTCTCAAGCCATCTCAAAAATGTAAGAACATCTAGCAGATGTAGACTTCAATTTAACCACTTCATGTTTATTGAAACAGATATGCTTTAGTTTAATTTTTATTTTATATTCTTGCTCCCATATTGTAAGGGCAAAGTTGAAACCTCTTAGCTTGCCATGGTTCTATTTCTTCTCCATATATGGTCATAGCAAAAAAGAAAAGAAAAAGTTATAAACTAAATACAAACGTAAAGGGAGGTTTGGTTTGATTTGTTTTCATTTTCAATTCACATGTTTTCATTAATAATTATAAATTACATCAACTTAAAGCGAAAACAGAAAACAAAGCAAACACTCCTCCTAATTGTTTTACTTTCACTATTTAGCATTCATCATACTACCTTAAATTGACAAAGGAAAGCTCAATATGTTATCCCAGAGTTAGCATATTTCATATGGATAAATTCTGAAGAAAACGACCAGGTAAACGTTTGTTTCAGAAAACCATTTAGGCCACTAAAATTTAAACATTCTGAAAATGAACTTACACTATTTCAACTGTGCTTATGTTCTACAGATAGAATAACATAATTTCTCTAGGAAAAATACAAGAAAGCTCAGTGAAATGAATTTATAAATCCTTAACACTTCTAAAAATTAAAAGTAATAACCTACACAGAACCATACAAGAATAAAAAAGAATCAGCTGCTTAGCCAATCCCGGATCAAAGTCCATTCACCCTTAAAAATGGTGCACAAATTCCATATAGCCCGCAGAAAATGCCAATCAGATTCTCAAGCATCAGAAAAGACCAAAAATCATAATTGATAGCAGATTTGGAATTTATCATACTCAAGTATGTTTAGAGATAATCCTCAAAGCACATGAACTAGATATATAAACCATTATAAATTGTCTTCCAAAAGATAGGCAAAAGTCAGGGCTGTGTCTATTACAAATGGAAGGAGATGAAATTGTTTTTGAAATTTAAGTGGGGAAGCCTAAAGTTCCTCATATAAGCAATACTGAAAGCAATTTGTTCAAATCAAAATCTCAGTCAATGCATTAACAAAATTCTAAGGTGGTACTGATAGTCTTAACATGAATACTCACTCTATCAATTAGGTCCAGCTCAAGCAAGTGCAAAGGGGGCATCCTACTCCATTCCCTTTCACAATAATTTATCACGTCCATATGGCACAATCATAACAAATGAACACAGGGATACGGTATATGATACAAACTCCAAGTACCAAAGTAACTACTGTTTGTATTAAGCTTGTAAACGGGAAATCAGGTTCAATTACAACTTGGAAAGGACATGAAAGTGTAAAAGCATGACAGTATGTAAAGATAATGGCAGTAAAAGTATGGCAATAAGAAGATAAGTCTAGAGCAGTTAGAGAGGCTCTAGTCTCTCCCAGGTCCAGCCAAAAGGTATGATCCAAGATGCCCCCCTTGCTTCCCATGCCTCCCCTCTTATTCACTTGCATGGTGCACTTCTCCCACTCTAACCGTTTTCTGTTGTGCACCCGTAGCTGATTCCTCTCCTTGTGTTAACAGATTCGGTTGGACTTGGGCCTTATTCTTTTTGCGTGTGTAAACCTTAATGGGTGGGCCTGTATCAATACACCCCCCCAATTTAAGGACCTTGTCCTCAAGGTCAAAATGTGGGAATTGCTGTTTTAATGGGAAGAAAGCTTCCCAGGTATTTTCAAAGGAAGGAAGGTGCTTCCACTTAATGAGGACCTCCAACAAACCCCCCGACAAACGTCGCCACTGCAGTACCTCTTCGGGTTCCACTTGCAATTCCCCTTCTGCCGTCAGTTGTGGAGGAATTGGTTGAGCCAATTCCGGAACTGCAATAGCCTTTTTCAACATAGAAACGTGAAAAACCGGGTGAATGCGAGAAGATGGGGGTAATTCCAATCTATAGGCAGCAGCTCCTACCCGCTCCAAAATCTTGTAAGGCCCATAAAATCGGGGACTTAGCTTTTCATTAATTCTTTTCGCCAAGGTTTTCAACCGATATGGCTGGAAACGCAAATAAACCATATCATTAACGGCAAAGCTTACCTCCCGTCGATGCTTATTAGCCTGTACCTGCATGCGGTTCTGTGATGTCACCAAATTCGACTTCAATTCGTTGAGCACGGCATCCCTCTCAGCCAACCAAGTATCCACGGCATCCACCAACGAAGACCCGTGATTTGCACGTAATAAAGGAGGGGGATCACAACCATACAAAGCCCGGAAAGGAGTCATGCCAGTAGGTTCTTTATATGTGGTATTGTACCAGAATTCTGCCCAATGTAACCATTTCATCCATGTCCGCGGTTTGGGACTGCAGAAACAACGGAGGTACGCTTCTAGACTCCGATTTACTACCTCCGTTTGACCATTGGATTGAGGGTGGTAGGCTGTGCTGTACTTTAAATGGGTACCCGTACTTTTAAACAAAGCTGCCCAAAATGTACTCAAAAAGATTTTGTCCCTGTCCGACACAATCGATTGTGGGAACCCATGTAATCGGACAATATCTTTGATAAACACTGCAGCCACCTCCACGGCCGAATAAGGATGAGTAAGAGGCAAAAAATGAGCAAACTTGGACAATCTGTCCACCACAACAAATATTGTGTCCTTACCCATAGACTTGGGGAGCCCCCCCACAAAATCCATAGATATATCTGCCCAAACAGTGGACGGAATGGGCAGAGGTTGTAACAAACCCGCGGGAGATAAATTCTGTACCTTATGTTGCTGGCACACTGGACAAGCCGCAACGTAACGTTGAATATCTTTCTTCATCCCTTCCCAATACACCACCCCTTCAATTCTCTTAAAGGTACGAAAATAACCAGAGTGCCCACCAATGCAAGAGTCATGAAATTCCTGGAGGATTAGCGGAATGAACTTGGAATTTTTTGATATTGCCAACCTCCCTTTGAATAACAGCTTACCCCCTTGCAATGCAAACCCCGGATGTGCCCCCGGGCTAAGCAACAAGTCCTGAATAATGGACCGCAAGTGCGGATCTGCCTCCACCTCTTTTGCTAGATCAGCCAGATAGGATGGTTGAACGGTGGACAAAGCCATAAAGGACATTTGCCTAGACAAAGCATCCGCCACCACGTTTTCTTTTCCTGGGTGATACTGGATCTCAAAATCAAACCCAAACAATTTGGAACACCATCGTTGCTGCTCTTAACACATATGAATTGCATCCTTTCATATGTAAATTAGAAACAGATTAAGACGAATGGCTCATGAAAATTTTCTGATTGCTAGAAAAATTAGCTCCCCTAAGGTCAATGGTGGTGTATAAATAATAGATTCATTATGGCATTCATATTTTTTATATACATATCTCAATTATATTCATTATGGAAAAATCCCCCTTAAATTAAAAGGAAAATTCTATAAAACAACAGTAAGACCTGCAATGCTATACGGAACTGAATGCTGGCCAGCACATAGGTAACATGAGCATAAAATGGGAGTAGCAGAGATGAGAATGTTAAGGTGGATGTGTGGTTATACGAGGATGGATAAGATAAGAAATGAAGATATTCGACAAAAGGTAGGAGTACTATCGGTGGCTGAGAAGATGAGAGAACATAGATTGAGGTGGTTTGAGCACGTAATGAGAAGGCCCCCTAATGCTCCCGTAAGAACAAAAGTTTGTTACCAAGAGCTCAACACAAAAAGAGGTAGAGGTAGACCGAAACTTACTTGGGGGAAGGTAGTAAAACAAGATTTCATGGAATAGGATATAGATTGACGGACGGTATGCCTTAGAACGGAATGGAGAAAAGCTATAAGCATGGTGGAGGGTTAGACCCGTTGTTATTCCTATGTTCCAGATGGTCCCTTTTTAGTCATTTTCCCCTAGGGTTTCGCCTCTTCTTCTTTTCCCTTTGTTTTTTACTTTTACTTTTATATTTATATATATAATAATATATATATATATTATTACTATTTTATTTATTTTATTTTTACTTTTATGTTTCTTTTTTCAACCTTTTTGTATCTTTCATTTGGGTTCATCTACCACCGACCCCAATTAATTGGGATAAAGGTGTTGTTGATGTTGATCTCAATTATTTTGAATGATTTAATGACTTACAAAACGCACTCTTAAATTTCATGTTCATTGGTTAACCATGATTTGATGAAGCCACAAAGTCCAATTCAGACCTTAGTTAAAAGGTAAATCAAATACTCTGCTATATCTTTCCACTCAAATATAGGATAAATGACCCAAGCATAGAAAGTTGATAGACATGAGAGAAAAAGTGAATGTTATCAGAGAGCAAAAGACAGAAAAAAAAATCCATGAGGTCATATTACCTAGCAAGTCAAGTAATTGGACTTCAAGAACAATCAACCATTAAATTGCTCAGTAACCACTATAGTTAGGTGTAATATAGCTCTATTATCAATCAAGCTAAGTCAAAGGGGGAGAGGAGCAACGGTAACTTGGTAGGAGAGGGTTGAAACTTGAAGGGCGAGACTTCATTTTCATAAACAGAATTTGACTTTTGTAACTAGAACTTACTAATGTATTTTAGTTTTTACACTTGGTTGAAAATTAGTTTCAATCAACCACACCCTTAGGCTGATTAATTAACATTTAGCACATTAAACGATGAAGAATCCACGAAACAATCTCAAAGAAGCACAACATTTCAAACATGCAACGTCATACTAGGTTAGGTTAGGGTTTAAAATAGATTTACCCAAAAGCATCATAGACATTCCTCGAGATCTTCATCTTCTTCTTGACACCTTTATAAAGGTCTTCCAAGCTACACGGCAACAGGTTCTCCACCGCGGCGGCCTTCCTTCCCGCTCCGCCAAACGCGGAGCCATTCGAGGTCCTAAAGAACCCGTCCCTGCGGGGACCGCCGCCGGCGTCGGCGCCGTCGGTACCGAAGAACTCGGCGTAAATGTCGTCGGCGTCGCGGGGGTTGAAGCGGAACGAGGTGGTAGGGTTCTGGCGGTGGTGGTGGTTCTGGTAAACGCGTGAAGACGAAGACGACGAAGAAGAAGAAGATTGCGGAGGTGGCGGGAACTGACCGGTTTTCAGTGCCTCCTCGCCGTAGAGATCGTAGATCTGACGCTTCTGCGGATCGCTCAAAACGTCGTAGGCTTCGGAGATTCGTTTAAATTTGGCTTCGGCTTCGCTCTTGTTAACGGGGTTCTTGTCAGGGTGCCATATCATAGCGAGCCTCTTGTAAGCTTTCTTCAAATCTTCATCGCTCGCGTTTCGATTCACTTTCAATATGTTATAGTAATCCATGCCCATCTCTCTCTCTGTCTATAAAGCTCCGGCACGGTGGCGGTGGTTGTGGCGGCGGAAGAAAAAAAAAAGGAGAGGACCGTTGGAATGCGCGTAACGGCAAAAGGGGATCCGCGTGTGGATCCGACGGTTACGATTGTGACTCAATCAAGATTGGAAGAGGAAAATAAAATGAAAAATATAATTATAAATGTGGGTCCCGTGCTATTATACCTACCCGGATTTTAGTTTCTGTTTTTTCGGGTGATTGATTTTTAATTATTTTTATTTTTTATTTTTTTTCGACGTGCAGCGCAGGAAACAACTGGGGACGGATTTATCTGCGTTTAGGGTTTTCCGTTGATTGTGTCGGGTCTGACCCTGACCCGTTGGCGATTATGGAAAGGAGGAAAAAGAGTGTTTTTACAAGAAACTCAATTTTTAATCCGAAAAATCAATTCAGAATCTTAGTTTTAATTTTAATGTGGGATTAGATTTGGTGGGAGAATATTTCGGTAATAAATACAATCATAACGAGTTGAGATGGATTCTATATAGTATATAGCATGCGCTTTTCTCATATTTTAATATTTTTGGATATGATATATTGGATTTTCTTTTATTTGCCAGCTTTTTTTTAATTATTTTGAAGATTCTTCTTCAACTCCTTCATGAATTTTTTTTTCGTGTGCCCTTAATTAGTTTATTGTAAAGAGTTTAAGATATGATGTGACAATGAACCTTAGAGGTTGGGAAAGTAACGACAGCATCACACAGAATATATATAAAAATAGGGATACGTTATTTGAGTTATCTTTTTTTGTTACATACTTTACCTACACTTTATCTCTTCATTTTTAATATAATTGAATCATAATTTGATGAGAAGAAAGAGTGAGATTCTAATACAATGAAATTAAAGATTATTAAGTAAAATAAATAAAAAAATATCATATCCCTTGAAAATGTGAAACATGTAATATTGGAAAGAAAAAAAACATGCGAGAAAATTGTTTAGCTCCATTCACTCAAAAAAATTTAGCTCCAAAAAATTTCCCAAAAAAAATTTAAAATTAAAATCAAATCACTGAAGATCCTCGATAAATAGTAAGTTACTCGTATCTTTTATTTTACCTTTCTTTTTCAGTAACATATGAGAAAAGACAGAAAAAAGTATAGTTTTTTTTTTTCTGGAATAAAAAGTATAGTTTTTTGATTTGGTTATTGGTATTTTTTAACTTAATTAAATTTCGTTTATATTACTGTGATTAAAATATCATTTTAATCTCCCTATAATTTTTTAAAAATTTAATCCATCCATTTTTTTAATTACTACAATCAAATCCTTTGGTTAGTTTTTCCTTTTTTTTCTTTTTAATCTGTAAACCTCAATCTTTATTTTCTTCTCTAATTCTTCACAAACTAAATTAATTAAGTCGTTTTAAACCATACTTTCTTAAAGCTCACCACTTAAAACATTTGATTTACCCGAAATCATAAAATTCGAAAATTTCCTCTACTAACCCTAATCTCATTTATTACAAAAAAAAAAAAACCCTTTAATTTTATTAAATTCTCTCTATATTTTCATATTTCAAACTATTCAAATCACTTTTCATTCCGCATTCGATATAAAACCCTAACTATTTGAGTAGAGAATGAGGAGTTGGCGAAAAAAAAAATTCTAACCATCCAAAGATGGGAAAAATATTTAGTGCTCGAGGCCCTGATCATTCAATGAGTGACATTTGTACAAAAATTTATATTTTATTTTTTCTCTCTTCTCTGTTTTCAATAGTTGTCTCATCCTGATTGGTTCGGATCAGAGAATCAACGGTGGTCCAGACTACCAAAATTCTTCTCCCAAGGATGAATAAATTCTCATCTCTTCCCTCTTTTCTCGTTTGCTTTATTTCTTCTAACATTCTTCATCTTCCTTCTTCATTCTTCTCTTATCCCTTATTGTTCACAGCTTATCTGTTTCGTTATCCTCTATTTCGTTCTTCTCCACTGCTGTTGTTGTTTCTCACTTTGCTTCATTTTTCGACAGTGATTACAGGTAAATCCACTCTCTATTCAATTTTTTATTTGATTAATTTTGATTTCTTGTTTTGGATTTTTTGGCAGGGGTCGATTTAATCTTTGTTTTTGTTTTGATTTATTTAATTCTTATGTTGGTTTGGGGCTAGGATCAATTTGATTTGGTTTAGGGTTGTGGATGTTATGGTGGTATTCTATTTTCTTGAGAAGAGTTGTTGAATGTATTGTTAGTTAAATTCTAAAGTTATATATGGCTGGGTCATTTCTCGTTGGTGTTTTGGTAATCAAATATTACTTAATGATGTGTTAATTTGATTGGTTTTGTGCTATATGTGATGTTGAGGAGCTATACAGTTTAGGAAGAGGGTAAAGGATTATACATTGCTTCTTAGACCATTATTCACTTGGCTGAGTATGTGCATTCTTAATTTTTGGTGTTATGATTTATTTATGAAACCAATGCGCTTAAAATGAAGAATTCATTTATACAAGAGTTTTGATGATAACAATCAAAGCATAGAAGCGACGTCAAAGATAATACAACTCGCAACAATCAAACGTCCAAGGAAGCAATTCAAACAAGACAACAAGATCAAGATTGAAACATGCTCTTAAGAGCTTAGATCTAAATGTAAAGGTAATTCATTAATGATGCATAAGTGAGCTCAAAAGATATTTAACTCTATGCATGCATTATCCATGTCATCAATCACTTAAAAGCTTTAATTATTATGAAAAAGACCCTTGACATATTTCGTAACCTCAAAACATGTTTTACAAGTCAAGGAAATACATTAAAAGTGATTAGAGACGAAAAGAAATGCATTACATCTCACAAAACTACATAATTGATGTTCTGTCAAGAAAGTATTTGAATACTTTAAGAAAAGTATTCGAATACTAGATGAAGTATTTGAATACTGAACGAAAAGTATTCGAATACTTACTGCACAGTGAGCAGTGTAACGGCTAGTTTCATCCCAACACCTATATAAACTCATCTATTACGAACCAGCAAACCAAGTTTTACTGTTCCATTGATTTTGCAATCATCTTTGATCATTATCTTTGAGTTAAAATCATTCATTGCTTGTTCTTACTCATTTTGATCATAAAACTCCCTTGAGCTCTATTCTTGTGTCATTGATCAATACCCATAAGTTTCAACTTGTGTAATCTGTACTTTAAGAGTACAAATCCATTTCTAAACACTCTCATTCTGTTTATTTGAGTTAAGGGTAGTGAGACCTAGTGTAAAGGTTGCTCATAGCCTTAGAAAGTTAGTGGAAGTGTAAGGGTTTCAAGAACCAAAAGTCTTGAAGGTTGTAGTGGTTTGTCAAGCACCCTTGAAGCTTAATCATTAGTGTAAAGTTGAACGAGCGGCTTAAATCTGGACGTAGGTCACGGTGGTGGTGACCGAACCAGGATATATAGTGTTTGCAATCTCTCTAACTCTTTATCTTATTACATTAGCATTATTTGATTACTTGAGCTTACTTAGATTTACGCTTTGCATTTTATTTGCTTGTATTGATTTCTATTCTCTTAGCCTTACTTGTGTATAAATCATATTAATTCAAGAAAATCTTTTTCAAGAAAGAAAGTGAGGCATTTTGCGAAAATATTTTTAAAACTCAATTCACCCTCCTCTTGAGTTTGAGGCCACTTGTCCAACATTATTTTCTAACATGTTATCAGTAAAGAGAATGGCATCCGAAGGATTCACAATAAAATAGACCGATAAAAACACAAATCTTTTGGGGGGGTGTTTATGCAAGTGGAGATATGTCGTAGGAAATGATTAGGAACGCCAAATTTCATATGGATATGGTGATAACATTGGCATTCCTCTTGAGACGCCTACGTAGACAAGAATATAAAGAAGATTAACATATGCTTAATAAAGATTTATTTGCATCTGATCCTATTGAGACGCTCAGTCCTGTACTACGTAAACAACATAGGACCCCAAATACAAAGCATAGAAGATGTAGTGGGAATTCAGATATTGGAATGGCATGTCAAGCCATTCAAGATCTGGTTAAGATTAGAATGCCACCATAATTTTGCTAATTCTGCTACTACAAAAGTGGATGAGGATCCATACTCAGTTGAGGTTGCAATGGATGTATTGAATGACATGGTAGGATTGGAGAATGAAGCGTACCGCATAGCAGTTGATCGAGTGGTTAAGAGCCAAGCATGGAGAGTAACCTTTATAAAGGCTCCACCTGATAGGAGAGCTTCACTCCTATAAATTAATGAATGAAATTGTGTTGCAACTTTTTATTTTTGTCTTGTTTAATGGCACTGAAGACCATATTTTCATTTTCATTTTTCGTATGACTATGATGAGAATACTTTTTAAATTTTCATTTTTCGACTATGATGTTGATATTTTTTATAAATGTGATTTATTTTTTAAAATATGTTAGCACATTATACGAATCCCAACATTACAGCATCAACCTATACATTTGTAACTATAAATGATGAGGGGCCCTCAAATCAAGTGATAGAAATAAACATTTTTAAGAAAAATATTGCAAACCAGTTAGCTAAAGACAATTACTTGCCCCAATATCATGTTGACGAAATTAAAAGACATATTCAAAATACATTGGAGACTTGTCATATTTTTTGTTCAATGCAACATCAATTATTTTTGCTTTAAATTATTATGATATCATAAAAATTAGTTGAGTCATGTAACTTATGTATATGTATTTATTTATTCATTTGTATCATTAATATTAAGGTAATAATATAGTATTAAAAAATGAAATGGTCAAAGAAATAAAAAAAATATGAATTGAGAAGAGAATGAAAAATAATGGTTAAAACTATATTTAGCATTTGTTGTAAACAAAATTACACAATAAAATATTATAATTTTTCAGATATTTTTTTTAAATATAAAATGTTAGCATTTTGGTTAAAATCTATTGCAATTTATTATTATATACAATTGATGAGATCTGTAAACAAAAACTAAAGAAATAAATTTGTATTGTATTATCAAACGTAATTATAATTCTCAAAATAAAAATAAAATATGTTAACAAACGTAATTCTAACTCTCAAAACTCTCCCAAGGCACAAAATCAGAAAATCAAAAGAAATTGTTTAAAAGTACTGGGAACATAATGTTTGTCATGCAGAAACTAAGAGATAATGTCTCCACCTCGTGCAAATTAACCATAATTGAGGACAAGAGATGAGATAGTGTCAAAACAAGAAAAAAACAAAAATGACAATATTGAGGGCTTAAGATAGCTACATTTTCAGACAAATTAAATTGCTTCAACTAGCAGATACCTAGACTTTCTATAAACTTTCTCAGTTCATGTCGCCAATGAAACAAGCCCTAACTAGTTTTCTGCACATAAGTTAGAAAAAACACATTTACCAATGGAATTATCAAGCACAATATAACAGGAAAATGATATACAAAGAATATGCAACTTCTTTAGGGCATATAGGCTGTAGCACGTGCCCCACAGTTTTTGCTGACAAGCTATAATACATCTTTGGTAAGCAATTGCAATCCTCCAATGCATGCTTCAAGCATCTAACATCCAATCCAACCCTGAAACCTAAGCTAGCCAACACCAACTCAAGATCATTAGTATGCTTCAAATGCTTTCATGGAGAGATTCCTCAAATGATATTTTAATCACAGAGAGTGGTAAAAGGAAAAAAAGAGTAACCAAGTGACCAGAAGGTTACAGAAAGAAATTACTTTGCACTCAAACCACTACAGCTTCACCACTAATTCCATCATGAAGCTGAAGTGAGCCGTCCTTCATTAAATTTAGGCTCAAACTCTTGAATCTCTCCCTTGAATATTGCCTAGATGCTTTTCTCCAGTCAGTTCCAGTTTTCATCATGGCCTCAAACTCCTCATAACTGATGCGACCATCCTATGGAGTGAAAACAGAAAATTAAAAAACTTTGGTGATGTAACATGAGAGGCAGCAAATAACACTAATTTCACACGAAATTTCAACATTGTAAATACACTAACTAAACATTAGTCATTCCACATTAGTTTAACTAATAAAGTAAGAATCTGCAGAAAGGAAAACTAGAACCAAGTAAACAACAAATAACGAGCATGGAAGTCAAACCTTGTCAGTGTCAACTTCGCGCATGATGTCATTTATAACATCAGCATCAGTTTCTCCTGACTCATCTGTTAATGCTTCCTGTAGCTCACCTAACTCAATATACCCACTCCCATCTTTGTCAAAGAACTTAAATGCTTTGTGGATATGCTCATCATTCTCCATTTTTTGCAAGTGAATTGTTACAGCTACAAACTCTCCATAGTCGAGTACTCCATTCCCATCAACATCAGCCTAAGTAATTCACAGCAAAGAAAACCATTCTTGAATCACAAATTTGTATTATAAATACATTTGACAAGTCCAGGATTAGGGTATGAATGGCAATTTAATTTATTCTCCTTTTAGATATATAAATCTCACTTCATATGAAAACAAAGAGGGTTCCACCAGCTTTATAGAAAAGTAGGGAGTGTTTCTAATAAAGCGGTGCCACTTTCCTCAAGCAATGCCTAAAACAATCTCCACAAAAGAAACAAAACATGGTAATATCCATAATTGACAGAACCTCATTATTTTTTGAATACTAAATATTACCGCAAAACGAAAGTCCCTATAAGTAGTTTTTAGACATAATTTACACCACACAATGACATTAAAAGTGGCATCTAATATTTATGATGTTATGCTACACCAGGTCCAAAATGGTGAGGTAAGTCACATTCATTATGGTGTATGCCGTATATGGATGCAATGGGGTAAATAGGAAAGAAAAATCTTCATTACAAAAGAACCTTCCCCTGCTTGGTATAAAAGTGCATACTTCTAAGAAATCATGCAGTAGAAGTCCAGAAAAATGGTTCCAAAGAGCTCCATTAGATTGACTTATGTCTTTATCATGATAATGATCAAAAGAATTGATATTATATGAAGCAATTTCATTATAAAATTATAAATGATATACAATTATAGAAACTTACCACTTCCATCAGCATCTTTATCTCTGGCTCAGCCAATTGGGAACCAACTTTCTTCAACCCGGACTTTAGTTCCTCATATGATACTCTGCCATCTCTGTCAGTGTCCATCAATGTAAACATATCTTTGATTATTTCTACCTCTTCAACAGATAAATGTTCCGCAATTACCTGTAGCATTAATTCATAGAAACTCAAATCACCAACATTTCAACTTTCTTATTATTTCAATCATACAGACTTGAGTCAACAATCAAGCTTGAACCAGAATAGAAGCTAACCCGCAGAGCTTTCTTTTTGAATCTATTCATCACAGAAAACTGTTTAAGCCTTGACCTCACAATATCTCCTAATGGAACATTTGGAGCTTTCTTTGCATTTTGCAGCCAGGGATGTCCTGTAAGCATAATTAAGGACGGTAAATATTCACATGACTTTCTTCATCAGATAGATTTGTTGTAAAGTTCAGCTTCCCAACCCAAGTCAGAAGGATTCAAATATGTAACAATTTATTTTCCTTTATAAAGGAGAGGGGGCAATGGGGCAAAGGATCCAGGTGAGAATGAGAATATTCCTCTTAAAACAAAGAAAAAGTTGCAAGGTATGCATAAGAATTTCAAACTGCTTAAACATTCTGATTTTGAGGCCCATGAGACACTGGTTTAGTTATCACAAGACAAAACCTTCTAGGCACAAAATAAAACATAAATGCTACCACTGTTTTTATCCAAGAAGAAAAACACAATAAATGCCACTGTTCAACTTCAGAGGAGTGAAAGTTTCTTTCCTCTCCCACCCATATCTGTCTTATTCAGACAAACTGCATGAACACTGTTACATTTCGAATCCAGAAACAAATACAAAATGAATCCATCCTAACTTATGAAGGATAGTTAAAATCTATCTTGTGCAAAGTTATAGCTTACTAACCAGCCCAGGAGAAAAAACAAGTAGGAGCCTCTTCAATATTATGCTTGGTTGGGTAGGTGGAAAGTGGGAATGTGGAAAATAGATGATGGGGTGAAAATGATTTTTAACTGAAGTTATGAACTAGGAAAATGGACATCTTAGTTTCCCCCTTCTCATTATTGTCATGCAAAGAAAGTGTGAAGTGATTTTCATTCCAAATTTTCCACCTTCCCACTTTCCACCTACTCAACCAAGTAAGCCATAAAGGTCCTCAATCTCATTCTAGTACCTAACAATGTAACCTACTCTTTCCCCACTAATCCCGCGACAAGGAATAAATTTCCCCAAGCCTAACTGTTGTTTATTAGTGCCATGTATAACAGGCACATTACATAGGATGAAATAAAGATTAGTGATCACATTTTAAGCTTTCTTTCTTATATCTCCCCTTTCTTTTTTTCCGCTGACGAGTTTCTCCATTTTTTTAAGTCCTAATACATGTAAGAATCTGCCACAAAGGAGGAAACTAATGTTTATTAAGCATCCCTTATGGATGGATACTGATATCAATGAAGGAAAGTTATAGTGGTACCTACCAGATGATTTATTGAAAGCCTATAAAACACATCAATATTTCAAACACACAATTGTCATACTCCTGCATTAAATCCCAATTCTAATGAAACCATAATCAACTTCACTGTTCTACTCGCTATAAGTTAATCCTCTAGGATGACAAATCAAAAAGAGAAAATGCTAAAACAACAAAAATCTTCAGTACACAGTAATGCACTGTATTGTGAATGACTTACCAAGCACCTGTTCAGCCGTCAAGCGCTTCTTAGGATCAGGCTCCAACATCTGCCGCACAAGGCTCTTAGCACTATCCGATATTTGAGGCCAAGGTTCCCTCTTGAAATCAATCACACCCCTCAAAATTGCCAAAGCCACACCTTGTTCAGTCTCTGCCACAACCAAGCAAAACCCAAAATCAGAAGACAAAACACAAACCCTGACACACACACACAGAGAGAGAGAGAGAGAGTAACAGTGTAAGAACACTACCTGCCCAAAACGGAGGAACCCCACATAACAAAATATAAAGAATCACCCCAGCACTCCACACATCAACCTCTGGCCCATAATTCCTCTTCAAAACCTCCGGCGCCATATAGTAAGGACTCCCAACAATCTCCGAAAATCTCTCTCCTAATAAAACCAACCAAATTCATAAAAAATAAAAAAATAAAAAACATAATCAAACACAAAAAAAAAGATTAAAATCCAAATATTATATACCAGGCTTGAAAAACACAGAGAGGCCAAAATCAATGGCCTTAAGAGGAGAGTTTTCTTTCTTATTAGCAAAGAGAAAATTCTCAGGCTTGAGGTCTCTATGCATGACGCCGTTTGCGTGGCACATCCTAACAACCTCGGCGATGGTCCGAGCGACGGCGGCGGCGGCGCGTTCACTGTAATGACCCCTAGCGACAATCCTGTCGAAAAGCTCACCACCTTCACAGAGCTCCATGACGAGGTGGACGTTCTCGTTGTCCTCGTAGGTTGCCTTGAGCTTCACGATGTTTGGGTGTTCTGGCAGCGTGGACATGATCGCTACCTCGCGCCTCACATCGTCGATGTCGACGGCGGTTCGAAGCTTCCGCTTCGAGATCGACTTGCAGGCCAAGGCCTCATTCGTCTCACGGTCCGTGCAAAGGTACGTGATGCCGAACTCGCCCCGACCCAGTTCACGGCCCAGTATGTACTTGTCGCTGATTCGGGTTCGGTGACTCATTGGAATCACGTCCCTCAGGACCCGGATCGGGGCCGCAGACCGGACCGGTTCGTCCGCGAATGGGTTCGTTTTTTTGTGGTTCGTTTCCTTCTTCCGACCATGGTTGGTGTCGCTCGACCGAGTGTTGTCCTCCACCACATCAGCTCTCGTGCAAGCGTTGCAGTTTCCCATAGTGGGTTTTCTCGAACTTCACAGCATCAAAGAGTTTCTATGGATTTTGTTCGACCAAAAAGAAGCGAGGTTTTTGGGTTTTTTTATGTTGAAGTCCCCGCCGGTGCGTTTTCCGGCGGAACAAAGTGAAGGAAGGAAGGAAGAGAGAGAGGAAGAGAGAGAAGGCCCAGTTCAGTAGAGGAAAAATATGTCATATTAGGAGTAATAATAATACTTACTATTAATTACCATGCAACAATTTTGTAACTTATTCTTTTTTTTTCTTTTTTGGTAAACTATCTTAGTCTTTATTAATGTATTGTTCTGCTACGAAGCACCCACAATTCATAAACACGTATTATATCCGACACTTCTTACATTCATCGTCATTCTGACATTTCTGAAATTCTAATACTTTAAAGATTCAAAAGATATTCAAAGGTTATTTTGCATTGTATTTTGAATTCCAATTATTAGATTACGATAACGATTTTATTGAGTTTAACATAAACATTTGAAATATCTTTTATTTCTTTGTAAAATTGATGGGTATTATAACTTTAGCTTTATTTTTTGTTAAGTTATTAAATACTAAATATAATATACACTACATAAATTAAAAAAATTAAATAATATCAAAACGTGTCGAAATTTAATATTTTTAAAATTAATATGTCGAATGTCATATCCCATATCCCGTGTCGGTGTAACATAGATGTTCGGTGCTAATATTTATTGTAATTGTAATTTTTTTATTTTTATTTTTTATCGTCTCAACCGATTTATCTTTGAAATTAGTCTAGTTCAAATATTGTGGGACCAAACTGGAAGCTATTCTTTCAAGATTATTTTTTTAATTTTATATAAGTAAATATTTTTTTTGAATTGTAATAATATGTTAAAGGAATTATTATTTCTCACATTATAAGAGATAATTTTTTTTGGTAAGCTTATTTTTTTATGGGATATATTTTTCTTATGTTGTAGGAAAAATATTATTTCACATTGTAGAAATAAAAGTATAAGTAGGACCCATAGATAAGAGGAGAGAAAAAAAAGAGTGGTGGGACTCAACCCCTTTTTGTGTGTATAGGAAAGTTATTTATCTCATGCAAAATGAGATAAACATAACTCATTTTATATATATAAAGGGTTTTATTACTATCATGTTACATAACTCAATAAAACCTTCATACACACACAATTAAAAGGTGGGGTCCACATGTTTTTTTTTCTCTTTCATCATTTCACTTTCTCTCTTTTCTTTATTGTGACGGTAGGAAAATTTTCTTATATCCTATAACATTATACCGTAAAACCCATATATAAAAGTATACACGATCTTGTTATAAAAAAAAAAAGTATACACGATCTATATTTTTTTTTCTCTTTTTTGTCCTATAACTTGATATAAAGCACGTATAATTTTAGGGAAATATTTTCTCATTTAATTGAAAATAAATATCTCATTTTATACACTCATCAAATTTTGTGTCAATTTTTTTCTTCTTTTTTTCCTTTTATTTTAAAGTGTAGACCCACATATTTATTTCACACACGTGAGAGAATTATCTAAAACAATATGATATTAGTAACTCCCATATTTTATATGTATGATAGATAAAATTATTTCTTAAGATACGAGAAATGCCTAATATATAATCGAAACGAAAAGTTGGGTCATTATATCAATTCTCACTGACACACTTTTAAATACAAATTAGGTCAATCAAAAATATAACTTTATTTTTTATATTTTGGAGATCTATATTTACTACTTTGATTTTGTCATCGACCATATTAATGTGAAAAGAAGTAAGTGGTAAATAATCGTATAAGAAGCATTATTCTTAAATAATATATTGATTAATTCATCTTATACACATATTTTGTATTTATTAATTTGTTCATGTATACTTTTTTTGGTTGTAAATTACAAAGATAGAGATGTGGGGTTATAATTTTTTTATTATAGGCTCGTTGCATTAAGTATAGATTTATTTGCGCGATGATTATAAGTTTTTTTAGGTATTAAAATTTTTAATTTTTTAAATGTTGAAATAACATAATAAATATGAATAAATGGAATTAAAAAAAAAACAAACTCTTATATAACACTATATAATGCATAATCAAATATGGAATAATATTAATTTACAAATATAATATTTCATACAATGTCATATCAAATATTATAAGAATAAAATTATACGCGCTTTCAATAATCGACCCTTATGATAGTTCTATTAATACATCCCAATGACCCTTGATGATTTTCAATGGGATGTTGAGGAAGCCGAATTTCAATTTGCCAACTCACCATCGCTTAATAACTGCCTGGAGCTTTGACACTTGGATATTCTTTTTTAATTTCAATTTAAAGAAAAATATAATTTGGCTAATGAAATTATTAGCCTTTCTTTATCGCCCCATAATATAAAATTATAAGGCCCTTCAACGGGACAAAAGATCTACCTTGTTACATACCTTTGGCTGGGTCGCATGTCTACACTTTAGACAAAATAATATGGGAAAAGTGTTTATCGTTTTAAATGACATAATTTATATCTTTTCACTCTCATAAAGAGGTGGGACCCACATCTTTATATTTTTTTGTCCTCTCTCTATTCTCCTTTATCTATCTCTTTCTCTCTCTTAAAACGACACAATTTTACGTCTTTTAAACTTATACACACTTTTCCCAAATAATATACAGGTATAATTATTGATAGAAAAGTTAATAGTTGAAAGTATTATAAGTGTTTATCGTTTCTCAAGTTATTTGAGATAGTGACTAAATCATAACCTTACAAAGATGGATCAATGGTGATAAAGAAAGAGAGAAAAAAAGAAAATCATAATATGAATTAATTAATATAAATAAATAAAACGACGTAGTTTTGGAGTAGCCGGAGATAAACTTATCTCAAATTACTTGAGAAATACTTTTTCCGTATTATAAAATATATTCATATGTATGATTTATTATAATTTATTTTTTTAGTCAATAATTATAAATTTATAGTTTTTCTTTTAAAGTATATCATTTAGTAAAATTTAAATCTTGCTTCATACATTAATGCAAGTATGCAAGTCAGAAACGTATCTGGTGTGACCTAAATGCGAAAAAGAAGCTTCTATTTGAACTCATTATTGTTTGTTTGGAGAGAAAAAATTCCATTAAATACCAAAGAAAATTATCCACCAAAATTTTAATGATTAGGATTTAGAACTTAGTACGAAAATTTGACTCCAGTTAGCTCATGACGGTCCTTTTGGATTTGATGGATATATTATTTTAACTTCAGCGGTCGAATTACTTAAATATACATTGTTTTAAAATCTACGTATCTTTTGTATAAATATTTATATTTCATTAACATAGTTGTTCACACGTGGCATATACTGAACAATTGAGTAAAACGTTGATCCAATGATCATGGAGGCATATCTCACCAAGTTGATAAAATGTTGAAACAACCAACCACGTATAATGCAAACAATCCAGCCATATAAAATGTCGACAAAAGGCGCATGAGCCTAAATCTTAAGGAAAAAATGGGTTTTTATTTTCTGCTTGATGTAATAAAAAATGTTATTAGACCAATTGTTATTTCTCAAATTCATGTTGTAAAAATACAAATAATAATAACAATCAAAATCTATGAACATCAGTAACAATCAGTTTAAGATTTAAGCATAAAATTATATAATCATCGGCATTGATTGATATGGGGGTTGAAGCTTATTGGAACAGTGACCAATTTATCACATGTTATTTAGCAGTATGCCACACGAATAATATTATTTTTCAAAATGTCACATGTCCGAGTTCGCTATAGTGCCAAGCGAACTCGATTTGCTGATATGACATGTTTTTGGTGACCATCGAATTTGCTACTGGGTGTAGCGAACTAGATAACAATTAATACCCCCATGCTCTGACAAAAACAACTTTTAAAATCCGACACACACAAGTTCGCTACACTAAGTAGCGAACTGTGTGCCTATAATTAATGCCCTTCACTACAACGTTTGCCTTGTCTTTGTGTGCCTTAATTTTATGCTTTGGGTTTTTATGTTCAATGCATTTCTCAACTGACCAATAGGACTAAAAACTTTTTCAGGTATCAATTTGGTTTGAAATAGAATGCCACATAGTTCGCTACCTAATGTAGCGAATTTATGTGTGTCAGGTTACTTTTCCTTAGTTCGCTATTACCTATAGCGAACTTCTAAGACACTGCCACGTGTTCTGTTTTTGTCAGAGCATAGGGATATTAATTGCCACCTAGTTCGCTACACCTAGTAGCGAACTTGTACGCGTGACATATTGAAAAATAACATTGTTCGCGTGGCATTTAGGTAAAGAAATTGGTGAACAATGACATTTTGGTCACTGTTCCAAGCTTATTATACAGTTCATGCTGAAACACAGAGTCCCTTTTGGGTGTAGTAATTTTTACTATTGAAGAGTTAGAGGCCAAGAATTCATGGATCTTCATTTACTTCTTATGGGTAGAGTTTGGTTACAATATTTGAGGAAAGAATCAAATTTTACTGTTTCTCAAAAACAACACAAATGTTGAGATGAGGTTACCTAAACTTAATGTGAGGTTATGTGTGAGCTTCCATGGAGTAGGCTTGATAGTAGTTGTTGCAAGAAACTTCTCTATGTGCTTTGGTCGAATAAAGGGACAATGCACCTGCAAGACACTATAATACTCAAGTCAATAAAAGAAATAGATGTACCATGTAAGGCAAGAGAGATATCTTTGTTGCTTAATTAACAAGGGTGAAGCCCTACTTATATATGGTGGCTGCACAAGAGATCCCTAAAAGTTTAGTTTTTGTCAATTAGTGAATGGACCTAATACATCATGTGCATAAGCTGAAAAATATATCTAGTAGAGTTAGAAAAAGAGATTCAATGACCTAGCAAAGCAAATAAAATAACATATTAAAATGCATGATATAAGAGTTGGATTTGATAAGTGGGACAATATTATAGAAACATTTTATTATTCAAAAATTAAAATATAAAAAATAGGTGGGATAATATTCCACATTCAAAACTCCTTAGTGGCAGACAACTGTATTAATAAGCTTCTCAAGCAATTCGAAATTTAAACTTCAAATAAGTGGGAAAAAATTTAAATTTTAAAAATCATTTGTTGCAAGCAGTTGTATTAATTACTTTATTTTGTTTTGCATGGGTAGTTGTTATGTCTATTAATTTTTACAAAAAAAATTACTTCAGAAAACAAAATATTTTTTGTATAAAAATGATGTTTTGTGCCACAAATTGCCCTTTGGTATACATCAGAAGTGCGTGAATTTGTTCTTCTTTCGTCCATTTTTCTTCTCGTCCTCTGAATCTATCCTTCAACATAATGTACTCCAAATATGATTTCATAAAATTTTGTCTCATCCTCTGAATCTATCCTTCAACACAATGTTATTTGCTATGTAGACGTCATCGGTTTGCTGTCTGGAATTGGGGAAGTTCGTGAGCATGTCATTTCTGGTAGGAAAACAAAAATGATTGTCTTAGAGCTTGACAATCTCAGGTATTTATGTTATATCTATATGGAGTAGATTTTGGTTATTTGTTATGTGTTTATATATTTTTAATATACTACATTACATGATTTCTTATATTCCATTACCTAAATATGGGATCAGAAGCTTGAGCACACTTTGTGGGAGTATGTTGATGAAGTGCAAATTTTCTTGGCAAATAATCACTCTCCTCATAATGTTATAATAGTTTAGCTTGCAAGGAAAAAGGGTTTCAGGAGTATTTTTTATATATTTTTTTTGGTGTTTTGTTTCTCAATTTGAGCTTCTGCTTTATTTTCTTTCGTTACCCTGCTCTGTTATATTCTGTTTTTTTTTATGTATTTCCATGTGTTTTGTTTTTTTAATTGTATAGGAAAAATAGGAATAGCGAATACAAAGTATACGACAAGGATAGTTTTTGATTCGAATGTGCCAGAGATTACAGACTTCAGAAAAAAGTGTGGTGTATTCTTTTGGTCTCATCTGATCTTAATATATTTTGAGTTTGTCTTTCGGGAGGCATTGCCTTTACTGTATGCTTATGTAGAATAAATATTTTTTTATGTTTTAGGATTTCATCTGATTCTTTTGAAAATAATTTTCTAAAATATATAGAAAGGAAGTTTATTAGCGATATTAAGAATTGCAGTGAGGTTACTACGTGCATTACTTCTGGAACTATTAAATACATTGAAAAAAATACAACTGGTGGTACAAGTCTTGTACAAAATGTCCATATTCCGATTGTGAGGATTTTGAAAAATGTTATTATAAAAACTGTCAGAAACATTAGGATGAATATTATCCAAAGTAAGAAGTTGTGTTTGCTATTGAATTTTTAAAATGAAACGACATTTTAACATAATGGAAGTACGCAGATATAGGAAATGAAATTGAAGTTCCTGTGTAAAATTTCGAAAGAAACAGATTCTATTAAATTATCGAAAAACCATTGGTCTCAAACTATGAGTCAATAATAAATCATGTAGTAACATGTATCACGCAGTAGTTGGCAAATATTTGTGGTTAATAATTAAGGAACAAAATGATACCTCATACTTATGCAAATATCAGCCTGACTTGCTCTACGGTATCTAAAGACCAAACGACACAACATTAATTGTTGGAAGTTTAAGAGACTTATTTAAAAGACAAACTGAACAACCATCTTGAATCGTTCTTCGAAAGACAGAAAAGATACACACGGTTAAGGAGATTGAAGAGTCATTTTAATTCAATGGAATATCAATACACATGTCATTGCAGTGGAATTTAAATAGACACATTAAACAAAATGTGTTGTTTATTGCAAAAATTGAAAAATTTATAATGATTAAGTGCAACTTTAAACTATGTGTCTACACTGAACGAGTACCAGAATATAATATATACAGTATCTCCTATTCCTTTTTTCGTAAACTGCACTTCAATCCAATCAAGAACTATGAAAATTTTCGAACCAAAACATCATGAAGAAAGCAATGGCCGATATCAAAACTCTTCCTGATGAGATGTTATTGAAGATATTCGAAAAAGTGGCGAGCCATTCCATTGAGGACACGAGCAACATTAAAGTCAGTTGTAAAGATTTTTTGAATCTTGTAGAGCATGATTCTGTGTATAAACATGCATCGTTGGAGATATTTGCATGTTTTCCAATGACTTCGGCTACCACGTAAAGACCGTTTCTTCATGAAGTAGTCAACGATTGTCATGGCGACCCTGAAGAGGAATACAAGGGGTTGTTTTAGTGGGTAATGATGCCAGAGGAATGGTACAATAGAGACCGCCAATTATACTTTTTGAAACGTTGCATGGCAACCCAAAAAATTTATACCGTGAAGGAATAGTACAATATTACCAACAAAGTTGCTGTTCTTTGCGCGATAAGGTGGCTATTGAAAATTTCAACATTGAGGCACTGAATGGTCTCAATGAAGCCAATACGTTTATTGTATGCTTTTAATGATTGGTAAAGATTAGGATGAACAAAATGTTGGATTTGAAATTTTTCGTTTTTTGAAAACGACGACGGATTTAAATTAAATCAGACAGCGCGTCAAATATATTATCCAAAGTTTGTGGGTGCGTAAACATCTAGTTCAAAATCATGACAAATTTTGGTGCAATTCCAGCACATGCAGCCATGAAAATGTTTCAAATAAACAGTTAGAATTGGACCAAGATGAAGATGTCGATAATAATGATTTACATGTGAATATTGTAGTACGAATTATGAAATGAATGAATTTTGTAATATATAAGGTTAATTTTTATTGGTGTTGTTTGTAGTTTATGGTTGTACTAGGTTTTCAAATTTTTATTTTTGTTGTCATGCAAAATAGTGTTATTATATTTCGTGTTGCATCTTTGTATTATTTTATGAATTAACCCCTTCAAACCTTGACTTTGTGTTCAAACTTAAGCCAACTAGAAATGTTTCTTGGAAAATAGTTTATTTTGTGTTCACACTTAAACAGAATGGGTTTATCACTTTTGCAAGTGCAGATGTAGGTTAGTAGGGTTGGCAAAACGGGACGACCCGGCCCAACCCGCATGCAACCTGGAAAAAACGAGTCGGGTTAGGGTTGACTCAAAGAAAAAAATGAGCTAGAAAACTCAACTCAACCCGACCCGAGTCGGGTTAGGGTTGGCTCAAAAATATGGCTCGTGGGTGTTGGTTTGAAAAAATAGCTCGCGAGTTGACTCGAAAATTGGCTCGCGGGTTGGCTCGAAAATTGCTCACTGGTTGACTCATTTTCAACCTATTTAAATGAATCTGTAATATTAATGCACCAGCTATGTGTCTTCCATCAACTTAAACAAATGGTTACAAAATGAGAAATAAAAGTAAAATATTATAGTTTTGAATTTTCTTCACAACAAATTTGCACAAACATCAGGGAACAATCAGAACCACTTGCTACCAAGTGGGTAAGATATTTAAATCAAACAGAGCTAGCACAACCTAACAATATAAAAATGACAGAGATGTGAGAAGATTAGAGACTTAGATTTATAGAAGGAAGAAAGATGATGACAACATTTGTGGGTTTTGTCCATTTTTATATATTATATTTTGTATTTTTTATAATAATAAAAACTCAACCCGCGAGCTGGCCCGTTTAACCCGCGGGTTGGCTCATTTTTTCCCGGACTAACTTGGGTTGGCTCAGTTTGGTAACTCATTTTTGCCAACTCAACCCGACTCATTTTTTATGGGTCGGATTGCCTCGTTTTTTCCAATCCTACGGGTTAGTCATTGACACTTAAATTTGTGTAAATAATTGTTTAACAGTGTCTCATTATTTTTTGTACGTTACGTGATACAATTACATGTTTTCTCCTACAAAGTTTTATTTATTTTTATTTAAACTTTGCGTGTGAATGTTGTAGTCTTTTCAAGTTCAAAAATAGCACAAAATAGCAAAATATTTCTTTTTTATTTAAGATATTTCTCAAGTAACAGATTTAGTTTTTTTATTTTTTATTTCTTCATATTTATACCTCTGCTATAGTATTGTTTAGAGCTTGATACCAAGACAACCAAGATAAATATGTTAATTTACTAAATATGTTAATTTACCGGTGCAACGATTGGCCAATGATGACAATAACAATTTCATTTTTATTTTTATTTTTCCAAACTCCACACGAGTAAGTCATTAGTTTTTTTCATTAAAGATTCGGCCAACTGCCAACTTTGAAAATTGCATCAAGATTGGCGCGTTTCTATTTCCACGCGGAAGGTCTTTTGACTCGCAGCAATAAAATGATAGCGCCTCAATGCCGTCCAGTAATTTGAACCTTTGAGTCTTTGAACTTTTTTCATTTATATATTCTCTCTTTCATGTTAATATATATATATATATATATATATATATATATATATAAAATCTACCTTGAAATAAGAATAATAAATCTTAAATCAAGTTTTAATTATTAATTTTGATATATCTAATGATTGTAATTATTTATTTGGTCTCATTAATTAATTAATTATTAAATTTTAGTAAATTATAATCATTAGATATATAAAATCAACAATTAATATTTAATATAATATTTATTATTATTATACCGATATAAAATTTGGTTGTTGAAGTTGTTCAAAGGTGGAGGGGTTACGTTAACAATACTTTGACTTAGTAGCCGGGCCATGTATGAATAATATAATATTGGTTATGTTACATGGTAGATTCTACATAACCAAAGATTCCAAACTAACCCAAAGAAGCGTTCCTCTGTCCAAGACCAGACAAGTGTAACGAATACTGTAAATCTAACTATTGATAGGCAGCAACATTAGCACAAAAACATATCAATTGGTTCAACAATCCAACTATTACTATAAAATCCGACAACTTTCTTGATATGAAACTATACAGCTTTCTCAATCAAGTGTATTATAAAAAAAGTATGCTTATACTTGGAACCATTTTATCTTGATTATTGGAAACCAATCGTGTGAAACGAAAGGATTGAGGTTTAGAAAATTGAATTTGCGGTCTGGTTGGGGAATGCTTCCATTGTTGACGTGGTCAACATGGAGAAGCTAAAGTCCTAAAGTTGCATTTTATATCTAAAAGCTATGGGAAAACGATATTAAGCTATGACCCATTTAGAGGAAAATGTTGAGATTCCTCGATCCCAATGTCAACAAATTACAATGACTTTTTTAAGAAGAAAACAAAAGAGTGAAAAAAAAAAGGTTTCAACTCTTTTTCCTCTTCAAAGTCCGAAACTCTGGACAGTTTATAGAACCCTATAACTCAAAATTTATTTCGTCCAGGTTTGATTTATTTAGTAAGTAAATTAGATTTATGCTTTTAGAATGACCTATTTCATTGCGTAGGAACTATGAAGCACCGACACTTCAAAAACTCTAGTGTGTCATGTCCGATACTTCTCGACACTTTTCGACACTCGGACACTCCCCACATTCCAACACGTATTGTAGAGACTCAAATAAAGGTTCAAAAGTTGCGTTGCGTTTTTAGTTCCAATTATTAAATTCATTGGATTACAATTACCATTTTATTGAGTTTAATATAGATATTTTGGATATTTTATATCTTTACAAAATAGATTGATATTATAAGTTTAACTTCATTTCTTGGTTAAATTATTGAATATTAAATATAATATATATTACATAAATTAAAAATAATACTTAATATCAAAACGTGTCATAACGTGTCGAAATCTAACAGTTTTTAGAATTAACGTATCAGAGTGTCGTGTCGTGTCGTATCGTTTCTCATGTCCCGTATCGGTATCGATGCTACATAGTATAGGACTAAAGGTTATTCCGTTTTAGAGGGCAATTATATATTAACTGTACTATTTTATATTGTATTATGTTATTTATTAATATAGGATATATTCCATTTATTGTGTTGATTTTCTATTGAATGAATATAATAAAACCTTTGAATAGTAACTTGAATGCCATATGATATTAAGTGGGAGATATTATTGGACAAAATGAAAACATCATTCTTTAATGTCCATAATCAAGTACTATTGTAAATTGTGACAAGAATACAAAATAGGAACTAATATGAGTGAAATATTTCAAAGAATTTTTTTGGTGACTAAAAAAAAGTATCAATTGTTCAATACTTTTATATATTATGATAAAATAATATATATATATATATATATATATATATATATATATATATATATATATGGGATATGATCAACTTACACCGGTGTAAGAATAATAAATTTTACATTAAATCTTAACCGTTGATTTCCGTGCATCTAACGGTTGAGATTTATTGGGAATTATAAATTAATTAATGAATGAGATCTAATAAATCTTAACCGTTAGATGTAAAAAATCAATGGTTAAGATTTGGTGTAAGACTTATTTGTCTTGCACCGGTGTAAGATGATCCTGCCCATATATATATGGAAAAATATGTCTCAAACTGCTTGAGATAAATTTATCTCCAGCCATTCCAAAACTACGTCGTTTTGATTATTTATTTTTTTATATTTATTGATTCACCTTTGAATGATTATGATTCCACTTTTCTCTCTCTTCCTTTATCACCATTGATCCATCTTTGTACGGTTATGATTTAGTAATCGGAGATAACTTTATCTCCGGTAGCTTGAGAAATGATAAGCCATGTATATATAAAAGACTTTGTATCTTTCCAGTCAATAGAGTGCTTTGTCTTCTCCCACTAAGACAAGGATATGGTGGGGCCTACCATGTTTTTTATATAAAAAAAGTAAAATTTGGTTGAGTCGCATGAGGAAAACACTTATGCAATAATCGTAGAAGTATTTTTCTCATACATATATTGAGAAAGATTATACTTACTGTCTTTATTACAATAATCGTAGAAGTGTTTTTCCCATACATATATTGGGAAAGATTATATTTAATATCTTTATCATCTCTTACTATCTTGTTTATAACCATTGTATAATGGTCATCAAAACACAATAGAAGGAGGAAAGTGAGAGAGAATAGGGTGGGGGAAGTGGTTGAAGAGAGAGAGAAAAAATTTGTATCAAATGACATCGATAGATTTGATTTCATCATACAATTATAAGAGAGTGGTAAGAGGTGGTAAATTTTTTATTTTATTTTGTAAGAGGTGGTAAATTTACTTGGTAATAAGTATAACATATCTAGTATATATTTGTTATTAAACAAATTATATTCTCTTTTTTTGTTTCATCCCTGTCTTAACAACATTAAATCCGTAAGAATAATACATATTTATTTTAATTTTCTAGCATTACAAACTATGATTTTGTTTAAAAATAAAAAAATTAACACTAAATTGATAACGTATGTATCTTTGGGAGAATAAAATAGGATTTTCTACTGGACTTAAACTTACATATTGTTTTTCCTAATTACTGATATTTAGGGATAAAAGAAGAGGTGTTATGTTATCCCTGATACATAAGTATATTTTTGGTGTAATGAGAGTACGTATTCCTTTACAAAAAAATAAAAAAGATACGGGAAAAAATAACCATAAAAGTGAGGTAGTGTAAATGTATTAATTTTTTTTTTCTATATTTGATAAAGGATATACCAAGCGATACATCTACAGTACCAAAAATATTTTCCTAATATATAGACCATAATATTTCTCACCAGTCATCAAAAGGGCAGGTAAAATTTCCACACAAAAAAGGGTAGATAAATAAATGGATCACTTTTTTATCACGTTGTAGGAGAATTCTTCCTTCTACCAGTAAGATATCGAATTATATGCCATAATTTATTTATTTTAATGGATAGTGGGGGTCCATCATATAGTGTGTCTATAATAGGAGAAAAAATTCTTCTATAACATGAGAATTATTATTTTCCCCGTATAATAATGATGAAAATTTGGAAATGCCTCCATTCACGCAAAGGGGGGGAACAGTGACCATTTTGCCATGCCTGGCAAAAGAATTTACCAGACTGCCACGCCAACAGTAAATTTTTCCAAAATGCCACGCGGCATATCTCCCTACACTGTGTAGCGAAATATGTTTCCAAATAATTCGCTACACAGTGTAGCGAAATATGTCATGTCAGGTTATACAGTCAGCAAAAATGACACGTGTCAAGCACGCAGAATTCAAGCATGTAGTGTAGCGAATTTCTGTTTGTTTGACACGTGTCATTTTTGTTGACTATGCAACCTGACATGACATATTTCGCTACTCTGTGTAACAAATTATTTGTAAACATACTTCGCTACACAGTGTAGCAAAATATGCCGCGTGGCAATTTAAAAAAATCTACTGTTGACGTGGCGGTCTGATAAATTTCTTTATCAGGTGTGGCAAAATGGTCACTCTTCCCATAAAAGGGGAGCAGTATCATTATGTAGTGTCATGGCTTTCCAGTCTTTTTGGTGGGTGAAAAAGAACGAAACAGCGAAAAGCCCATGTTGAGACGATGATTGTGCTGGAATATAGGCTTGCAAAGAAAGCGAGTGAGCTTTTTAAGCAACCCAATTACTCAACCCCTCTTTTTTTATAAAAAAAATTCCCCATTTTTTTGTTTCGTTTTCTATCTATCTCCAGCTTCATTACTGCAAATATGTCCATGATCGATTAATATCATCTTACTTAAAAAGATTTATTCCAGTACTTAAGCATTGGAGTGGGGATTTATTAACGTATAGAAAAGTAAAAAATAAAGAATTGATTGCTTCTCTTTTCTCATGTAGTAAACACAAAATAAAGAATTGATTGCTTCTCTTTTCTCATGTAGTAAACACAACAAGGGATGGAATCCATCACTTGTTAAAAAACAAAATAAAAAGTAGCATAAATTTTACAGAAAAATATTTCTGCAGTTAATACAGATAAGTTATCTGCATTTATTTTCAAAATGACATCGTTTTGGGATTAAAAATTTTAAAAATTATAATTATAAAGACTGTAATAACTCTAAAACAAATTAAAATTATAAAAATACCATGATTTTCACTCCAAAATAACGTTGTATTGAACTTACTACAGATAACTTATATGCAGTAACTACAGGAAAATCAAATCTAAATTTTAATGTCTCGTAATATTTATCTCTTATTAATGAGAAAATGATTTGTTTCAAAGTTGTCAATGCTATTCGATGCAGCGAGTTCAGGATTATAAAAAAATAAATTTAAAGTTTGAGTATAAACGTTATTCTGGTCCCGTGTTACATTTCCCCCCTAGTCCCTTGGACGGCAGCAATATTAAAGTGATTGGTGTAAATGGAATCTTAGATATGATTTAGAGCTATAGAGTGTTGCCTTTTTGCTTTAAATATTTTATGAGTAAAGACCCAAATTGGTCCCTGACAAAAAATGCGGTGGTCAATTTAGTCCCTAAGAAAAATAAACTTAAAAAAAAGTCCCCAACAATGTCAAACTGGACCCACGTTAGTCCTTCTGTCAAAACAAAATTGACGGTGTGAGTGACGGTGCTGATGTGTCACATTAAGTGACATGCAGTTGCCCACGTGGAGTTCTTGGATGACATCGTTTGTTGAAGCTCAGCCACGTTGGACACACAGTTCTCTTTCATCCAAGAAACGTCGTCGTTTGTTTGTTAGGGTTCAACTAAAACCAGAAAGCATGGCATCGAATCGAAGGTTGAACGAATGAATTTGGGGAAAATTGATTGACTATTTAGGAAAGGTGGGTGTATACTGTTCGATTTAGGGTTGATCTTTGTGTTTATGCCATTGATTATGTCTTTTGGACGGGGGAGCCGAGGTAGTTCGTTTGGGTCCAGAAGTGGAAGAATGACAGCTGCTCCAAGACACCTACAAACCCTAATTGAAGACATAGCAATGTTCATTTTTCGTAGGGTGGAGTGAAATGTTCATTTTTAATCTGTAATATGTATGCTTCTCTATAATGGAAAGAACACTGTTGGGATGTAATCAGATGTTTATTGTTCTTAAAATGGTTAATGTCCTTAAACTTGATTGTTCATAAAGCACAACCTGCTAAGTATTAAGTTATCTTGGAATGCCAATTAAAATGTCAAAAGACTGTATGAGCTTCTGTGGATTGAGGGAATGGCAGTAACAATGTCAAACATTGAGGGAATTATACAGAAGGGGGGAATGAGCTTTTGTGGGAACAGCTTTTGGTGCCCTTTGGTCTTACTGTCATGTCATGCAGGGACTAATTTGGGTCCCGATGAATTTGTTAGGGACCTATTTGACCAAGTGTAAATAATTACAGGGACTAAAATGGTTCTCGATAACAATTGTGGGGGACTTATAAGGTATAAATGGGACCAATTTGCCAAGAAATTTGGTAATGACCCCAAAATTCAGGTATGTTTACATATGACCCCAAAATGACACAGCATATAAAATATAAACACGGCAGCCCAATTTGCCAAAGAGATGGTAATGACAGAAACAAAAAATAGTATTGCTTGACAGTATAGAAAACAATCATGACAGTGAATACAGATAGTAACCAAGGATTACATAATCTTCCATTCATTTCACATCAATGACAGCAATGAAAACTAGTAATGACATAAGAGATTTAGTAATCCAAAAAACATATTCCATTGATATTATGATTGTGTACTTACAATTGGCACTAACATAATAAACCATTAAGTAGGAACACTCTGTCTTCCCAAAAAATAAAGCGTTCATACTTAATATGGCCATAACCAGAGGCATACAAAAAAAAGCCATAGGTGAATAATCTAAGCAGGGCCAAAACCAAAGTAAACCAAAAAACTGGCTTAATTACAATTCCAAGCTACTGGCCTAATAACAAAAAAATGTCAACTAAGACATTCGAACTGGCCTAATGTCAGTGATTACAATTCCAAATCAGTTATGTGGGGCTGGCCTAGGTGGCCTGAATCTTGGTGTAGTCATGAAGCTCATGAATCTTGCTCTGGTGCCACTGCTAGCTGCAGCTGCTGTCTCACTGGTCACTGCCTCAGCAGGATTGCATGGTGGTGGGTTGCTGCCTCTTGGTTCAGCTACATTTGGTGCATGCTGGCTGCTTGTCTCTGGTGGAGGGTAGCCGTGACTCATGCTGATGAGGATCTCTTCAACTGTCCTTGACTGGCCAACTTCAACATTAACTGGTTTAGTTTTTTTCTTCGATCCACCAGCAGGTCCCTTACAAGTCTTGGCGTAATGACCAGTCTGACCACACTTGGAGCATTGAACTGTGTAAGTCTTCTTAAGCTTCTTGTTGGTCTTCATAAGCTCTTCAGTGGGATCCTTCTTGCGATTCTTTTTTGGACGTCCAATAGGCCTTTTCAAGCGTGGATGAAGTGGTTTTGGGGCATCACAAGCTGGCTAATATTGTTGGGAATTGACTGAGTTGAGAGTGTGTTCATAAGTGGCATGCAAAGCATCCACTGTTAGCCATTGGTGGCAGCAATGGCATGTTCACAAGGCAATCCAGTCAGCTGCCACACATTACAACTGCAAGTTTGTTGAGCTAAATTCACCCCAACACGTTGACCCTTTCCAGAAACTTCATACAGATCTTGGACCAAGTTTCCAGTCCATGTTGGTGTCCAAGAATTGCTTGCAACCTTCAACTGGTCCAGCCTCTTCTGCTGTGCAGGTGTTATCTTGCCCCTAAAGGTTTGTAGAATCCTCTTGTGTGCTGCCATCCTTCGCATTATGTAGCACCTCAATTCCTCACACAATGTCATTATAGGTTTGTCCATCTTTGCATTCCACACCTCAGCCATATTATTCGTGATGTTGTCACATTTAGGCCAGTGACTGTAATAGGCCTTAACCAACATGAAGGGTGTATATTGTCAAGATACTTCCAAGCTGGTTCGTTTAGAATCTTCAGCCTTTGCATGACCTTCTCAAATTGGGGAACAGTGGTGCATCTAGCACATTCCCATACAATCTGTCTTGTCTCTTTATCCTTCCACTACTTGATGAAGTTCTTCTATACATGTTGTACACAGAACCTGTGGTGTGAACCTGGCATAATTTCCTTCAAGGCTGGGATAAGTCCCTGTATGTGAATGAAGAAAAATATTAAAATTCAAGCTCAAATCAGCATGAATAATATCAGCATGTATAAAGGGAAATTACAGTGCAAGATTTTTAAGTGACCATGTTAAAAGAACTGTTGCAGGGACCAATTTGTACACCTGATAAAATTGTGAGGGACCAAAATGGTCCCTTATGTTAAAGAACAAGGACTAAAATGGTCCTCGATAATATTTGTGGGGGACTTGTTAAGGTTACTAAACATCATTAGACAACCTTCAAACAGAACACACAAACCACAAGATTTCATAAACCAGATACTACAAGGCAAACAGAACACACATACCACAAGGTTATTAAACATCAATGACAACAATGGCAACAACATCAGCTTGCTTGCAAATATTCATTAACAGCAAGGCAATGGCAACAACACAGAACACACATACCAGAACACACATACGAAGGACAACAAACAAAATACTGCTTGATCATTAATGACAGCAACCAGAACAAACTTGGCAATCCAAAATTTTCATTAACATCACCAAACAAAATTACTAAGGACAGCTTCATCAACAACAGAACTATATCCAAATATTCATTAATAGCCAAAATACAATTAAGTATGGCAATTCTATGTGAATAATTAATTAACCAGAACCAAAAAAGGGTCAACCATGGCAGGGACCACACCATCCGGTTGTTACTTTCTTTTAAAGCAAAACCCTAAATGGAAACATGGACCACAATGTTCCACTTCGTGCAGAAAAAACAAGCATTAAACAAAGGGGAACAAGATGGGGACCACAAGCATTAAACAAAGGATGACAAACAACAATATAAAAATATTTCAACATATAAATACTCATACCTTTTTGAACGTAATGCTCAGCCTCACAAAGTCTCCCAAGTTGTCTTTGTCTTCCACCGGTTCCCTTCGATTCTGGAAGAAGTTCGCAATATTCCAAACGCAGGCACCAGGGTTTACTCCACGATCTTCTTCCTTCCTTCGCAACGATGAAGTGTCGATGTTAGAAGAGGGGGAAAAGGTAAAGTGTCAAACAGTTAGGTGAGGGGCAAAATTGGGTTTTGCAAAAAAAGGTTGTCCAAGTGGCTGAGTTTGGAACAAAATGACGTCGTCCAAGAACTCCACGTGGGCAACCGCATGTCACTTAACGTGACACATCAGCACCGTCACTCACACCGTCAATTTTGTTTTGACAGAAGGACTAACGTGGGTCTTGTTTGACATTGTTGGGGACTTTTTTTTGAATTTATTTTTCTTAGGGACTAAATTGGCCACCGCATTTTTTGTCAGGGACCAATTTGGGTCTTTACTCATATTTTATTTAAAGAGTTCCCGGTATAAATTTAGATTTGCAATATAATCCACTAGTGCACTTATAATTTTTTTTTTTGGTGAAAAGTGCACTTAAAAATTTTAATTCTTAACAAATTTTAATTTCATTGAATTAGATTTGCCGAAAAAGGAAAAAATAAGAATGATTTTCTTTTATATGGGAGGAAAATAGAGAGAAATCATATATGGTTGTACTATACTTAGATTGAAAAAGATAAATGCATTATTTACAAAAAGAAAGAAAGATAAATGCATAGATATGTGCTTGCGGAATTCTACCAAAACTATATGATTGTGTTTGGTAGGAGATTTTTTGAAATATGGCTAGGCATCTGAGATTGGTGTTATGTGTTGTTCATGTTTAGTATAAGATATCAAATATTTTTTTCCTAACTAACTGATTTGGCCTGCCAATGAAGATTGTATGCAAAACTGGAAGAGATGGACGATGTTCAAAGGTGGTATTTCACGGTAACCAAGTAACTGAAAAAAATTGACATGATAACTACCAAAACTACCATCTTGCAACAGTTACTCTCATTAAAATATTGTAAATTGTTATTTTGTAATTTCAACATGATTTTCCATTAATATTTTATCTTCAAACAAACATAGATTCAGAATATTTCATCCATTTTTTTGGTAATATTTTGTCCAACTAAATATTTTTTTTTAACTCTTCTACCTAACTCACTTTTCCTGTAGATCTCTGTTAATTACATTTCCCTGATAAAAGAAATTTCATCTAATAAATACTTCAGTTCAGAATTTATGCAGTGTATTGAAAATAATAGTTGAAATTATTTTAACCATTCATGTGGTTTCTATATACTAAAATATATATACCTATGTACCAATATATATATATATATATATACCTATCGTTACCCTTATTAACTAGTCACTAGTTACGTGTCGGATACGTGTCCGACACGGACACGCTCTGACACGCTCGCACAAGCGTCCGACACGCGATCAACATTTGGGGACACGCGGTCAACTCTCCGACACGTTTTTCGGACACGTTGGGACACTTTTTTTTAAAATCTTAATTTTATTTATTAACTAAATAAAAAAATAATTTATAAATTAATTTTTTTCTGTTATGAAATATGATATGAAAAATCAACAAAGTACAAAAAATTAATTTCATTTTTATTTATGTTATGAAATTTAAATATTTGATTAGCTATATGACTTATCATGGACTCTTATATGTATTAAATATAAATTATATTATATATATTAAAGATTTTATTTAATATCAAAACGTGTCCCAACGTGTCCAAATATGACATTTTTTAGAATTAACGTGTCGGCGTGTCGTGTCGTGTCCTGTGTCTGTGTCCGTGCATCATAGGTCACTAGTTCTTAAATTATTGGTGTGAATGTTTAAAAACTTGTAATCATCATATTATTATTATTATTATTATTATTATGTGAAACAGCAGTTCACAGACCAAAAAAAAAACACAACGGGATACCAAAAAAAAAAAAAACACACAACTAAGAAATAAGAAACCATCGTTCTCTCAAAGAGAGGCCCTTATTTGTAGATTATTATAGGGGTTTGCATTTGTCATTTAACATGACCACAAAAAGTTTTCAACACACACAACATTTTATGGGGCACGCATCTTTTGAAGCAAAAAAAAAATCACGGCACGTAAAACGAATCTCTATAACATAACACAATCATTTTTCCTATAACATAACTTTTATAAAACCCATAATTATATAATAGTTTATTTCTTTATTTTTTTTGGTACATAACAGGGGCAAGCCCCCAAAAAAAAAAACAAAAACAAAAAAACAATAGGAAACTAGTCAGGAACCCTAGCAAAAAAGGGAACATCAGCATCCTGGAGATCTAACAGTAGCAGCTTTTTAAGGTCTTCAGGAGGGGAAGAGATTGAGGAGAGACCCGGAGGTTTGTCCAAAGCATGTTTGGCCAACCAATCGACACAAGTATTCAACTCTCTTCTAGCAAAAACAAGCTCAGTGTCCCAATTCTTAGAAAGATGTGCTCGAATCCTAACTACCAGAGGCAGTTTTCGAGCGTCATTACCTGAGGAGGTAAGCAAGTAAATAGCTTGAGAGGACTCACTCTCAACTATAACCTTAGGAAGACCAAGGCTCCAAGCATACTCTAACCCATGAAGGATAGCCCAAAGCTCTGCTTGGAAAGGGGAGCAGGAACCCAGGAACACTTGGAACCCACCTAACCAGTTCCCAGAAGAGTTCCGGATGAGCCCCCCACCAGCAGCCTTGTTTAGGGTAATGGCCCCATCAACATTAATTTTAAACCATCCAACTCGGGGTCGTAACCAATTATCTGTGGAGGAGAACTGGTTGCTCAAATTAGAATTGTTTTGAGGCCTGTGAAGGGCTAAGTAGATATCTTCAATAACTTTTTGAATCACAATAGTGACATTCTCCGGCCTTTTGAAATCATTATCATGGATAGCATTATTCTTCCAGATCCAAATAAACCATCAAGTTGTGAAAAACCAATCCCTCCAATCTCTATAACTGTTATCTTTGAATTTTAGATTCTTTTTCAGCCAAGAATCTAAGTTCAATTCCATAAAGAAGAAGGGGGAAGCAAGGGGAATAAGCAGTTATTCCAGATGGAATAGGGTAAAGGGCAATCTCTGATCACATGGAGGATGTCATCGGTTTTATCCTGGCAGTGGTAGCAGCGATACATATTAGAGCCCCATCTAGCAGTGAACTGTCTGGTAAGTAATCTGCCATGACATACTTTCCAGGCTAACATTTTAAATTTCTCAGGCCCTTTCCACTTCCAAATTCTGTCCCAAGGAAACTCATACGACAGGTTATCAATATGCATAAGCTTGGAATAAGCATGTTTAACCAAGGATTGGGCAGGGGCCAGCCCCTTCCATTGTAATTCATCAGGACCAACTTCCGGAGAGGGAGGGGGAGTAGTAGAGATCAAGTTTATGATCTCCTGATCAAAAAAATGATGCAACAAATTAAAATTCCAATTACCTCTATTCTTATTAATACAGTCCGCCACTGTATCTGATAAAATGAGAGGATGAGGGGGCTGTTTGGCACTATTCAACAGGTTAGGGGTTGTTCCTAGCCAATTATCTTCCCAAAAGCTAGTAATTTTGCCATCCCCAATGCTCCAAATCAGATTCTCCAGCAAAGAAGGCCAGATTTTAACAAGGTTCTTCCAAAGGCTTGAGTCATAAGGTTTGCTAGTGCAAATTTTGCACAGATCTTTCCTCCTTCCATATTTAGCAACTAGGACCCACGACCACAACTGATTGGGAATACTGAAAATATTCCAAGCCACTTTCAAGATGAAAGCTTCATTCTGTTTCCTAAGATTTAAGATCCCAAGGCCTCCCAGATTTTTAGGCAAACATATCTGCTCCCAAGAGATAAGTATGCATTCCTTTTATCTTGGGTGTCTCCCCATATGAACCTGCTTTGAATTTTTTCAACTCATCACAAATTCCAAGAGGGATTAAGTTATTATGCATATGAAACATAGGGATTGAAGACATGACACCAGCCATAGAAAGATTCTGCCTAGACCAACCATTCATTCTTTTATGCACTGTATCAATGATATCACAATAAAGATTTTTTGTTACCCTACCATGCTTCATCATTGAACCCAGATATCTTCCCGAATTTATGGTAAGAGTAAAACCACAAATATTGACAATCTTATCAGCTAATTCTTCTTTAACATTCTTGGAGAAGAAGATATTAGTCTTGGAGTTATTAACTTTCTTCCCAGACATGTCACCAAAGTGGTTGAGGCAATCCATGATGCTAACAATTTGATATTCAAAAGCTTCTGCAAAGAGCATGATGTCATCAGCAAAAAGGAGATGAGAGATCTGTGGACCACCTTTACCAGCTCTCATAGGGATCCGGCATTTGTTATCAACAACATCAGCTATCAAATGCGATAGATTTTCCATACATAAGACGAGAATATGTAGGGAGAAATGGGATCGCCTTGTCTTAGCCCTCGATTAGGCTGGATTAAACCAGCTTTGGCACCATTCCACAAAAGCTCCAACTCAGTAGAAGAAATGCACTGCATAATCAGGGAGACAAGGTGGTTGGGCAAATTGATTTCTTCTAGGATTTTCCTAATGAAGCTCCAAGATATCCGATCATAAGCCTTCTTTAGGTCAATCTTGATCGTCAGGAAGCCTCTCTTACCTTTCATCCTGTTCATGTAGTGGATCATTTCCTGAACAATGATGATATTATCTTGGATGTGCCTTTTCGGAACAAAACTCATTTGGTGAGGCAAGATAAGCTTCTGGAGGATGGGTTTAAGTTTGTTGACAATGATCTTGCTTAAGCTTTTATACAGAACAGAGCACAAAGCTATTGGCCTAAAATGAGCCACCCTTTCTAGTTTTTGAACTTTCGGAATGAGAACCAACATAGTTTTGTTGATTTGTTTGATGTCCAAATGGCTATTCCAGAAATGATTAATAGCTGCCAAGGTTTGAAGACTAATAACCTCCCAATTCCTTTGAAAGAACAGGGCAGGAAAGCCATCAGGCCCAGAGGCTTTCAGAGCACCCATCTTGAAGAAAGCCTCTTTGATGTCAATATTTGAGATGGGGGCAGCAAGGCAGTTTAGATCCTGTTGGGTAAGCTTCGGCCAGGAAAACCTCTTTCTTTTTTCTTTTTAATTTGTGAGTTGCATCTTCTTCTTTATTTGGGTAAACGTGACTTGCATCTTTATTATCGAATGATTTCTTTATTAAAACCTAAAATGATGACTTTTTTTACTAATAATCATGTAATATACCCTTTAAAACAATAAAATAATGCTTTTAGAATTACATAAATTGGAACATTTAAATAAATATTAATTTGCTTGCATTTTAATAGAAATGAGAGAATCAATTTAAGAAGAAGAAGCTTTGATTATCATTATTGAATGAGTACGATACAAAACTCTATTTATAGAGCTAGAACATGATGACTCAGCACGTAACAAACTTTAACCAATAACTAACTCTAACAAACAGGAAGAAGAAATCAGGTGCAGCGTATGTTATTAATGCTTTTCTTTCATATACTTATCTATATAGAGAGGTATGATCCTTTGACGCCAGTGTCAGATTTGAATTTAGACACCTCATGTGAGAGCCATTAGATCAAAAAAGATCAAAGGCTCTGATTTGTAAGCATGTGACACCATTGATCTTTTTTGATCTAATGGCTCTCACATGAGGTGTCAAAATTCAAATTTGACACCGGTGTCAAAGGATCCTACCTCATATATATATATATATATATATATATATATATATATATATATGAGATAGGATCAACTTACACTGGTGTAAAAATAATAAATCTTACACCAAATCTTAACCGTTGATTTCCGTGCATCTAATGGTTGAGATTTATTGGGAATTAAAAATTAATTAATGAATGAGACCTAATAAATCTTAACCGACAGATGCAGAAAATCAATGGTTAAGATTTGGTGTAAGAATTATTATTCTTACACTGGTGTAAGATGATCCTGTCCATATATATATATATATATATATATATATATATATATATATATATATATATATATATATATATAGTGAGGATCATTTTACACCAGTGTAAGTTACATTCTTAATCTTGTCCGTTAATCTCACTTATATCTAAAAGCTTAAATTTTTTAGTAATGTGACCCATTGGATACAAGTGGATCATTGATTAAGATTGTAAGTAAGACTTCTAACTCTTGCACCAGTGTAAGAATATCTTGCCCCATATATATATATATATATATATATATATATATATATATATATATATATATATATATATATATATATATATATATATATATTTATGTCATTCCTCCTTTGTTGATATAAATATGTTTGTTATCTATGATTAATTTATGTCCTACTTGCGTACTTTCCATGATTAAACCTTTGTTGATATATAGATATGTTTGCTGTATTGGTTGTCAAGTGTACTGCTATCTAGTATTTTCCATTTGTAGTCTCATTTTTTGCTATTCAAGCTACACTTGTTGTCTAGTAATTCCTGTTAGGCTTGATAGCTACTAGTATAAATTAATACACAAACACATAACTTCTGGATCATGTACTGTTATATTTAAGGCGTATATACCAAACCTATAAGTATGCTTGCGGTCCAAAAATTTGATACATGAACTAATTAGATTTCGAAACCATAGTCCATTTTTTGGGTTCCGAATCAAAACCCAAAAATCAAACAAACCAGAAACCTTCTCTGGTTCTGATTACGGGTTTGGTCCTTCTAGTGATTTTTTTTCCAGATAAACAAGATTCCCAAGATTCTTTTTTATGAAGAAAAAAGTCAATTTGAAATACCAATTAATGGGTGGTATTTTGCTTCATCTGCATTATATGAGTTGCAAAAAGCATCTTCAGACAAGATTTCTCTTGCCGTGAAAAAGGACAAAATTTATCTTCAAACAGTAATATTTGCTAAAATCACACGAGGCTATTTTGGTAAAATCATATCATATTCCCAGTAATATTTGTATATCAACCAAACATAGAATTAGTAATTTTAAGCCAACATTCCCAGTAAAATTTTAGTCTACCAAACAACTTTTTAATAATATTTCCGGAAATTTACTTTCCAATCATATTCCTAGTAATTATGATTCTCAGATAAAAAAAATTTTCTCCTCTACCAAACGTCCCCTAAGGAGTAGCATGAAGAGGACATTTTGGAATAGCAAAAGTCTACTAACGCTTCACGCCTCCCAGTCTTATTTTGTCGGGCTAATCCATTTAACTCGGCCCATTTTGACACTTTAGTTTTAGTTTAGAGTGTGGAGATTATTATTCTTTTTTTTTTTAGTTGAAGTCTTATTTTTTTTATTTGACTGATTTGACTTTTGGTTAACTCATAATCCTTTTCTTTACCTTTCTGAAATCGATTTAGTTATTTACTGGGATATGGTTAACGGGCTAATATTAGTTAGTTGGTTTTTGTTTGTAGTTTATTTTTTAATTTAAACATGTTTTTCTTTACACAAAAAAACTAAAACTAATTACATGATTAAATAAGTTGGGTTAGTAGAGAGAGAAAAAAAAAAGGGAGAACGTATGAGAATTGTGATTTGTTTTTAAGAAAAGAAAATATATTTCTCATATTGCGTGAGATAAATTGTCTCATACAACACACACAGGAATAGATGGAATCCAATTTTTCTTTCTTTCTATTTTCTCCTTAGTGGGTCTGACTTACTTTTTTATATGTTGTTGTCTCATGCATTGGGGAACACATGTCTGGGAAACTGTCCGCATGTGCGGACATAAACATTTGGACTATAGTTTTTTTTTTCTTTGTTGCAGGTTTTTATTTATCTCTTGATTCAATATTTATTAGGAGTAAATACCCTTTTAAATCCCTAGCAAAAAAATATGGTCCCCACTTTAGTCCCTTACAAAATTAAATTAGTCTCGAGATCCCTAATAAATTCAAAGTGGATCAATTTAGATAAAATTGTAGTCCCTCATAAATTCAAAAAAGACCCACATTAGTCACTCAAAATGACTAAAATGGGTCCACTTTGAATTTCATATGGACCAGGTGACTAATTTTTTTTGTAAGGGACTAAAGTGGGGGTCGAATTTTTTGTTAGGGACCAAAAATTATATTTACCCTTATATTAGTTAGCAACGTAGCAACATATGGAGATGATTAAAATAACGTAGCAATGCAAATTAATTAGAGAGAAAACTTATTTTTCCTCCCCTGTCACATGCTCATTCTCTTGCTCTCTTCATCCTTTGTTTCCTTTTTCATTTTTATAAAATGAGATGATTGATAGGGCTGACATTCTCAAATAAGTTAATCTCTAGAGATAAGGCCTTCACTATGATTTTGCTTGTCTTCTATATAAAAAGTGTTGACTTTTTTATTCATCACTATAAAATAAAATGATGATGTATGGATGTACTGGAATATATTCTCATATTTATTTTGGAGGATTGATAAGATATAGGGGGAATGATTGGTCAAACTATTGTGTGCAGCTTGTTATGAGCAGATTCATAACCTTGTACATAAAGTGTGAATCTAAACTGTCTTTATAAAAAAAAATAAAAAATCGGGGGCAGCACTCCCACCACTAAATGTGCGGACATAAAGAATTTTTCCTGGGTATAAAAAACATATTCCCCCAAGAAATAATATCAAAAACAAAAAGTAATAATAAGAAAAAAAACAAGTACAGATATTTGTGAGTTCTTTTCTTTAAGTTATTTAGAATTACATTACCTTTTTATTTTTGGAAAAAATATTTCTGTAGTTACTGCAGATAAGTTATCTGCAGTAAGCCCAATACGACATCGTTTTGAGGAGGAAATCATAAAAAATTATAAATATAAAGATTATTATAATCCAAAAATAAATTAAAATTACAACAACACCATGATTTCCGTCCCAAAATGACGTCATATTAGTCTTACTGCAGATAACTTATCTGCAATAAATGCAGAAAAACGAACCCTTTATTTTTATGCTTTCTTTGCTCGATGATATGATTTTATGTTAACTAAATTATTGTCACTTGTTTATCCTAGTACATTTGCTTGCCTTTTGGTGATTAATGCTAAAAAAATAAAACAAAAAGAAAAATTAATCGATCCCCTAACTTTTTAGAAAAAAACCATTTTAAAACTTTTAAGGGAAAAATAAATATTATCTTATAGGAAAACTCTTAGGTCATGTCATAGAGACAATCAATTGTAGGGGCCACTATTTTTAAAATAAAAGAAAAGTAAAAGAATTGATGGGTCCACTTTTATGTGTATGTAGAAAAATTGCTTATGTCACGTGAAAGGAGGAAAACATGACCCAACTTTTAATCCATGTAATAATTAATGCCATTAATTAAGTTGTGTTGCATGTGCTAAACGATCCCCTAACTCTGTTCTTACTTCTTCTTCGTCTTTGTAAATAAAGAGGGGTTAAGCCCTAGAAACAAAAGGAAATTACAATTCAGAAACTATCAAAGCTAGACATATTTCTAGCATTAGCATCTATAAGACCCATCAGCTGAGGAGGAGGTTCTGTAAAAATCTTTAAATGAAGATTTTCATTCTGTCCAGCTTTGGCTAACCAATGAGCACACTTGTTGTTATCTCTTTTTGTATGAACAAGATGAATGGTCCAGTCTGCTTTTAACCATAATCTCAACCTTCTAGTGACTTGAGAGTCTCTAGGATCTTCATGTTGCTCCTTCAAAAGCTGGATGGCTTGGCTATAATCACATTCTACTTCTATATGTTTTAATCCTGTACCCCAAACGAATTCCAAACCTTTCAATGATCCCATAATTCTGCATCAAGGGGATTACAAAAGCCCACATCACAATAAAAACCTCCCAGAAAGGAGCTTGTGTGGTCTCGTAAAATACCACCACAACTTGCCTTTTTTAAGCTATGATGAGCTTGAGTCTGCACAATTCGTTGAATAAAATTCCAAATCGTTACTGTTGATTGTTCTTCACGACGGAAGTGATCATCATGAATCGCCAAATTTCTCCATTTCCATAAAAACCAAATAGTAGTATAAAATATATCCCTCCAGTCCTTCACTTCGTTCGAAACCCACAAGTTGTCGATATTGGATGACATCCAATCCTGCAAAGTCAACATCATAAAAGAGTTTGGTATCGTACCTTTGAACCAGAATTGCCAAATTTTCCTTGCATGTCTACAATCACGTAAAACATGGAGTGTAGTTTCTTCATGATTAGGACAGCTAGGACAAATATTAGGACCTCCACTCCACTTGCTAGTTCTGCTACGAACCAGTATTTTAGAGAGCAAAGTCATCCACAAAAACATTTTCACCCGTTCTGGTCCTTTCCACGTCCAAACTCTTTTCCATAATCTAGCATGAGAATCTTCTGGAAAATTCATCAGGTTATTATAAGCAACCTTAACCAAAGAAGTTGAGCTATGGTTATTGATCCAAACTAATCTATCCTCGCCATTCCTTGGAATAAGCCTTAATTGATTAGTTACTGCAACAGCCATATCTGAATCGAGGGATTGGTGAGAAACTTCAAGACTGAATTCATCATCCACCATATGATCCGCAATTGATTTCTGACTTTCTTCCCACGGAACCTGGTTATTCGACAGCTGCAACAAATTTTTTTTCCATCCTAACCAGTTATCAGTCCAAAGCTTCACATCAGAACCATCAGCTATATCCCATCTAAGTCCCTCCAGGAACTTACTCCAACACTTAGCAAGATCACGCCAAAGTTTGGAGTCATACGATTTTGCTTTTATACCTTTCTTTAGGTCTTGACCTCTACCATACTTGGCTAATAAAATCTTCACCCATAACTCATCTTTCTTGGTTAAAACCTTCCAAGCCAACTTATGCATATAAGCCTCAGTTTGGATACGAAGGTTGATTATTCCCAAGCCACCTCTATCTTTAGGTTTGTACATTTGATCCCATGCTACTAAATGAGCATGACTTCTGCCATCCTGATTTCCCCAGATAAAAGACCTTTATATATGCTCAATCTCATCACAAAGCGTTACAGGGAGGAGACCATTTTGCATATGGAAAGAAGGCATAACAACAATGACCGATTTCACCAAAGTAACTCAACCTGCAAAAGATAAATAGTGACCTTTCCATCCATCCAGTTTTGACCTGATCCGATCCTTTATTTCTCCATAGTCGGCTTTTCCATATCTCCCTTGTTTGACAATAGAACCTAAGTATCTGCCAATACTAGATGTACGCTTAAAATCCATTCTAGTAACAATCCTTTCAGCAACTTGATTATCAGTATTCGGGGAGAAATAAATCAAAGATTTATTAGCACTAACACTTTGCCCCGACATCTCACAAAAAACAACCCATAACCACCTTTGCTTGCTCCATATTAGCTTCCGCAAAAAGGATAATATCATCTACAAATAAAAGGTGTGATACACTCGACCCTCTTCTGCAGACTCTAATAGGTTTCCACACATCCAAGTTCACTTTTTCAACTATCAAGTGGGATAGTTTCTCAACACAAAGCACAAAAATATAAGGGGAGATTGGATCCCCTTGACGGATACCTCTCTGAGGAACTATAATATCTGAAGCCACTCCATTAATCAAAACTCTCGACCGGTTTGAAGTTATAGATGCCATTATAACACCAATCATCCAATCAGGGATTTGAATTTCGACAAGCACTTTATAGATGAAGCTCCAACTAAGTTTATCATATGTTTTTTCAAGGTCCAATTTGATTGTCATTGTTCCTCTCTTTCCTTTTACTCTTCCCATAGTGTGGACCAGCTCCTTTGCAACAATAATATTATCCTGTAATTGTTTGTTTTTAAAAAAGAGCAATATTTTTCTTATGTTACATAAAAATATTTTTTTTTAGGTAGAGACATAATCAGATAGGTTCTACAACTAAATAAAAAGAAAAAAAGAAATATTGACTCGAATTTTGACGGATATGTAACATCAGAAAAGCTTTCTCATGTAACTTATGAGAAAAATATTTTCCTTTAAAAAATATAACAAAATATTTTTTCAAAAAATATCTTCATTAATAGAATCAATAGACCTATAATATTCTCCACACAAAAAAATCGACCTATAATTTTTTTTGAGAAGAATCTTTTTATAAATTTTTTTCACAAATTACATTATGTACTCACAGAAGTATATAATATAACCTAATATATTTCCAAGAGTTCATAATGTAATTTGTAAATAAAAAATTTGTAAATATAACTCTCCCCATTTTTTATTTGGTAAATTAGTTTCTTGCTTAAAAGAGATAATATATTTGTAGAATTGACTTGTGGTTACTGTTTAAAGTCGGCTGTAAGGGGCATACCAAAAAAAAAAAGTCGGGTGTAAGGGTGTTTACCAAAATATGAAAATGAAAAAAGTCAGGTGTAAGGGTGATGTAAGATTAAATTTCTATATTATTTTTTTTGGTACATTAAATTCCTATATTTTTGTGTACATAAATTTACCTCCTAACCATGCTAAATTTTTGTAAAATATTTTTATTTTCTTAAAAGTAATTAATATTTTTCTCAAAAGAAATGATTATATTAAGACTGTTTGTATCAAAATTTTATAGTCAATATACTTATGAGTGAAATTAACGAATAAGGTTGCACTATTATAAAACAGTCATGTTGTTTTTTAAATTTAAAATAAATTTTGGTTGATACTTTTTGCCGTTTTGTTGCGGTTCTGATCATGACACTAAATTTGCCAAACATCCCTTCAGTGGGGAACATGTTCCTGATTTGAGTATCAGTCTAGTCAAGTTTTGAAACTATGCATAATCCCATGGAGGGGTGAGATTTGCGATTCGTGTTTGGCATCTTTAAGATGTTGGGTATCTAAGTGTAGTGGGGCTATTTTTAGATGACTGTGGTTTGACTATGGTTGTTGGGAGTTTTTTTTTTTTCTTTTTTTTCTGAGATTATTTCCGTGCATTTTTTATAAACTAATCCGGAGTTTGGGCTATATTTAGGATTACGGCTTTAAATTTCTTCCAAAATTAGTACATGGTAGGACCGGACACATGTTCTTATTCTCATCTCTTAGTTCCCATACATTAATTGAAATACCATAATTTGGTGGAGCTCATTTTCGGTATAGACAAAAAAGAAAAAATATGAGATATAAGTGAAAATAAGAGAATAGTGTAACTATATTATTTTGGGTTATATTTAAGGGATAGGTTATTCTGCATACTTTTAATTTACCTACATTTGCCTACCCCTTTCAATATCGTTAGATTAATTATAATTCAACGGTGGAGATTTGCGGGATAAAATAATTCCTTCTACGCCTTTCTGTCTCCTCATTGTCTCCCACTCTTTCTCTCTCTTCCCACCCTCTTGAACGACCATCATCTTCGTCAAACCTACCATCAATTTTGGAATTTTATAAAGTACAGAGTCGAAATTCAAAATTTAAAAGGTGTTTATCTTTCACCAATGATTCCTTGACCCATCGTAATTGATACTATTCCAAATTTTGTCAGAGTTTGCTAATTGATCACATGTGTCGAATTCATATTATTATTTAATTATGGATCTTCGATTAATTCATTGATTTCATCATCATCCAATTTTGTCGAGTCGTTTGCGTTCGTACTCAGTTAGTTGCTGAAGCGCCGTTTAAGAGAGAGAACACTAGGGATTTGGTATTCGAATAACTGTCATACTATTGACATCTTGGGCATCAACCACATTCAACAAAACTCTTTTACCAGAGTCATAACAAATAGATGTCAACAAAAAATCAATTCAAACTCATAAGAGATTTCGATTGTGTGTGCTTCTCTGTCTCTGTCTTCATCGATAGAGAGAAAGGGGAGGAGAAAGAAAGGAAGGAGTTAGTGAGGAGAACAAGAAGAAAAAGAATAAAATGATTTATTTTATTCCGCAAATTTCCACCGTTGGATGAGATTATAATCTAACAGAACAGTGTTGAGAGGGTGTTACGAGTAAGAGGAATAGAGGAGCCCCTACATGGGCAAAGGATTTTGTAGTAAATGTTTAGGTTGTTATGTTGTTGTTTTGTAACGTTTGAAAAGTGGTATTTCAATACTGTATAATTAGTTAAGAAGTGAATAGTCGGGTTGTTGTGATAAGTGAGGTGAGGTGGCAGTCTGTTAGTTAGTTTAGACCACGTGGCCATTGCTTAATGTGCATGTGGGTAGTTAGTTGGGGAAATAAAAGGACAATTGTAGCAAAGGAAACATTCATTCTGAATAATAAAAGTTGCATTCTTTCTCTTTTCTTCTTCTGTTCTTCTTGGTTCCTCTGTAAGGGTTCATCTCCCTTACATAGGGTTAAGCAAAGGTAGGCAAATTAAGAATAAGCACAAAAACTTATCCCTATATTTAATAAATGATGTACCATTGAAACTATTTTCGACTCTTAAATTGGATACCTCGAAGTTTTTTTTTTTTTTTTAAATAAACCTCAAAGATTTTATTTCTGATTAAAATCTTTCAAACTCTCTTATTCGTTTTTATTCCACATTTTTGTTACCTTTTTTTTTTTTTTTTTTTTTTTTGATAACAACATTTTTGTTACCTTTAACTAGGTTGAAAGTGGTTGTTGAACAAGATAATATTGTAAGGACCATGCAACCATTCAAGAACTAACAAACATATCGACTTTTGCTATTTAAATAATCACAGTATGTACAAAATTCATTATTAGAAGTATTTTTTAATCAATTTATTTTTATATGAACTCGTATAAATGGTTTCTTGTTAGTTGTTATACTGTTTTAAATTTTATTTTTAAAATCGCCAAACACCCCCATTTTTTATTTTGTATGATGACAATTATTATCCTTTATTACATTTAACATTTCTTATTTTTGACATGTCATAACTTATCGTTCATATCTTATAATTAATTTTAGGAAATCATGTAAAATTTGAAAGAAAATAATAAATATGAAAATTTCACAATTTCTAAGTATAATGTGTGATGGAACACAATTGTTATCTAGAATATTACAAAATAATACGAAATGTCTTATCCAAAAAATGTAAATTTTAATAATTACGACGTCATCTTTTATTTTCAAATTATTAAAATAATAAAATTTAAACTTGATTTGTTTTTATATAAGGGGTATTTATTAATACTATTCCCTGACTTAATGTATTAAAGAATAAGATCGGAATTTGGAAAGTGATATCATTTTACAAGTCCAAAGATTCGATTGGTAATAAGTATTTCATTTTAGCAAATTTTTTAAAGATTTAATTTCTCTCATAATTTTTTTTTTGGTGAAAATTGTCTCTCGTATCATAGGATATTTGCATAGCCCTATAATGACCTCACATATTTTTATAAGTATATGAGATAACTTTGTGAAACCAATGCGCTTAAAATAAAGAGTTCATTTATACAAGAGTTTTGATAATAACAAACAAGCATAACAGCGACGTAAAAGATAATACAACTCGCAACAATCAAAAGTCAAAGGAAACAATTCAAATAAGTCAACAAGAGCAAATCATTCAGCACACAAGATCAAGATCGAAAACATACTCTTGAAAACTTAGATCTATATGTGAAGGTAATTGATTAATGATGCATAAATGAGCTCAAAGGATATTTAACTCTATGCATGCATTATCCTTAACATCAATCACTTCAAAGCTTTTATTATAATGAAAAAGACCCTTGACATGTTTCGTAACCTCAAAACATTATGTACAAGTCAAGGAAATACATTAAAAGTGATTAGAGACTAAAAGGAATGCTTTACAACTCATAAAACTGCATAATTGATGATCTGTCAAAGAAAGTATTTGAATACCCTATTGGTTGTATTCAAATACTTATGTTGAGAACAAAGTATTCGAATACTTTGAGAAAAGTATTCGAATACCAGCTGAAGTATTTGAATACCTCACGAATAGTATTCGAATACTTACTGGACAGTAAGCAGTATAACGGCTATAAACGACTAGTTTTGCGAAAATGAGTGTGAAAAGGGTCATGGGGGCCCTCTATAAATAGTGATCACTGTTCCCCTTGATGGGACACATTTCTTAATCATTATTCTTGCTTTATTTCACATCATTTGCTTACTTTCCAACATCTTGATCGTAAATCATCTTTGAGCTCTATTCTTGTGTCATTGATCAATACCAATAAGTTTCAACTTGTATAATCTGTACTTTAAGAGTACAAATCCATTTATAAACACTCTCATTCTCTTTATTTGAGTTAAGGGTAGTGAGACCCTAGTGTGAAGGTTGCTTATAGCCTTAGAAAGTAAGTGGAAGTGTAAGGGTTTCAAGAACCAAAAGTCTTGACGGTTGTGGTGGTTTATCAAGCACCCTTGAAGCTTGATCATTAGTGGAAAGTTGAACGAGCGGCTTCAATCTGGTCGTAGGTCACGGTGGTGGTGACCGAACTAGGATATATAATGTTTGCAATCTCTCTAACCCTTTATCTCATTATATTAGCGTTATTTGATTACTTGAGCTTATTTAGATTTACGCTTTGCATATTATTTGCTTGTATTGATTTATGTTCTCCTAGCCTTACCAGGGTTTAAATCATATTAATTCAAGAAAATATTTTTCAACAAAGAAAGTGAGTCATTTTGTGAAAATATTTTTAAAACTCAATTCATCCCTCTTGAGTTTGAGACCAGTTGTCCAACAAATCTTATCTCTTATAATATAAAAAATATTAAATCCATTTATATATGTGCAAAAATGGATCAAATCAGATGGATCTATCAAAATGTGTGAGATGAATGAATGAAATTAATAAAATTAAAACTAGAATGAGTATTAATCTAATTGGCCTAACTTAATTTACCCTGACATTACGCAAGCACAAATCTAAAAAATGTCAAAATCAACTGTTATAATTATTGAATATATCTTTTTCAAATTTACTAAATGTCATTTAAAACAAATATTAATCTATTTGAATTATAATTGCATGAATAACAGAAAAAATAAATGACACATAAGACAATATATAAGTCCAAATAACCTGCCGGCCACCGTGCGTATCGGATCAAGCTGTATTAACAATTTGCAAGTTGAAATTATAATTATACTTTTTTTTGGTGAAAAAATTATAATTATACTTTACTTAAATGGTGAGTGGACACTCTCATGTGTTATTTAATATGACCATGTCATGTAAGGTAATCATAATTGTATATGAGTGAATTAATGGTAAAAAGGGAGGAGAGAGAACAAATATAAAGATAAAAAGTTACACAATCATCACAATTAATTTAATTATTAATGATTAAGATTCTCTCACGTGACATAATGATGGTAAATTAGTATCCATTCCCACTCAAATCTAACCTAGTAGCCTAACTTGAACGGTGCATAAATTAGTCTTGAATTGGCATCGTACCATTGTGATTTCCATGATATCTTTGATAGTAGAGTAGGTAGGTACTCTTTTATTAAAAATAGAAAAATATAAGAGTTAGATGACAATAATTATAAAATGATGAATAAAATAGATAAAATTAATTATAATATTTTTTTCAAATTTAATAAAAACTATATTCAGCCGTCAATATCATAGGAATATTAAAGATATTTTCTATTATTTCATATAATCACGCGTTTGTATATGAAATGTCATGTTGGATGATGTAAATTTTTTTTCTACATACACAATTAAGAGTGGGCCCCACCCCATGGATTTTAACTCATCTCCTTCTTCTAAATTGTAAGTGCGTAACATTCGATTTATCTTATATTATTTGTATATATATATGGACACGATTAATTTATATCAATGTATGAAGAATAAATCTTATATTTAATTTTAAATATTGATTTTTGTATGTCAAACAACTGTCATTAATTCGATTCTTCTCATTAACTACTTATTAATTTTTAATAAATTTTACCGATTAGATCTACAAAAATCAACGAGTAAAACAGAATTTATTACACTTACACCTTCCTTATCCATATGAATCGATTTAATAGAATGACATTAATAACATATAACGTACCAATTCTATTATATTTCAATGGACACATCTTTATGAAGGCACATGCTTTTATTCTTCTAATAAAATAAAGTTAAAAATGAGGTTGGGTGGGGGCAACTGCCACTGTTTGCCCTAAAAAAAAAAAAGTCCGCTTATGCTTTGTTTAATAAATAAATAAATAATTTTCTCTTTGTGTGTTTGGGGCTTAAGCCCAACTGAATTACTTGGCAGTTCGGAGTACACGCGATTTATATATATATAAAAAATAACCCGAAATAACACCGGAACTTTCTAATAATCAGGACGCGTAAGCCACAAGGCACAAAACGTGTTTTATAAAAAAATTTATATGGGAAAGATATTATAACAATCAAGTGATGTTAACACCATGCTACTACCAATTAATCTTATCGTTAAATCGATTATGTTGATCTAATTATTATATTTATTTACATCTTTATATATTGTCATTATTTCCTAAATTTAATATTTTATATTTATTTTCACTATGTATTTTTCATATTTAATATTTTCACTTTAAATACGGGAAATCATGACCAATAAAAGTGGAAATAAATAGAATCGTCGGATCAACATAATCGATCTAAGATTGATTAATAGTAACACGAAGGTAACACAATTTAATTGTTAGAATATCCTTTCATTTTTTACAAATAAAAATTAATATAAACGGAGAGAGAAAAGGGCTAACCTCATATATAGCTTCTCTCCCAATTTGCTTGGAAAACTCTACACTTTGACGCCACACAGAAAGCAGCCGCCACCTCTCTTTCTCTCTCAGGCTCTCAACCCTTCTATGGTTCCACAAAGCTACTGAACGATGCAGGTACCTTTCTTGATTCATATTCATGTTCCAGCTACATTGGTTTCATGGGTCAATCATGATTTTACTGTGCAGTCAAAGTATCAGCCTCAATAGTTAGTACCATTTCGGTATCCCCTCTCTTGTTTGATGGCCTAGAGAACATAATTACGTCCATCAAAGTTATCAATAGATTAAAGGGTTTTGGTAATTTATTTACTTTTGACGTATCATTCCCAGTTTCTTTGTTATTTGGGGAATTGCTTTTTGTTTTTGCTAGCAATGCAATAATATTCGGTTTGCTGAGTGTTTTTTTGTTTTTTTTTTTAATTTTGAATCATTTTTGTTTTTTGCAATTATTTTGGTTGTCCTGTTCCTAATATTGCGGCTCTTATTGGAGTTGTATAGGACAGGAAGAGAAGCAAGTATTATGGAGATGCTGGATAAAGGAGCTTTAAAGATGTCAATGTAGTGATGGGCTGTTTCATGTAAATGACAGTTTTAGTTTTTGAATTGGGTTTAAACATCAGCGAGTAGAGATTTTGCTACTGGTTATGGTCTTTTCGGGATGGAATGGGGTTGCAGCAACATTTTCTTCTTTTTTGTTGAAATTTTCTATATCCAAAGGTAGCTCATTTGATATAAGCCTTTGTTGATGATTATAATGTACGCGATCTTAGAGTTTTGTCTTTGCTCTGCCAGGTCAGTAGTGTTGGTGCTTTGGTTCTTGGCACTGCTCTTTTATCCAAATTCGACTTTGTAGCTGATGATATAATGTCATAAAAATATTAGCTTCGAGTTTTTTAGTTGGGCTGGTTCTTGCAATTTCATATAGCTGTGGTTGGTATGTTGTTGTTTTGTTTGCAGACATGATGATCTTGTCATGCACAGAAAGTTCATGGAAATTTTGCCTCTTTCATTTTTCGGGTTAGAGTTTCTTGATTATGAGCTATTCAACTTTATTTGCAGAATATATTACGAGCAAAGCAGATCGGTACCCTTTCAAGCAGTGCTAGGAGCTTTTTCCTTAGTGGTTCAAGATGTAATGCGTCAGATGGCAACTCATGCACTTGCACTGAGGATGAAACATGTCTGTCAAGAAGACAGCAGAAAAGAAATGAAGTTTTACTTGTGCAGAAGCCATCCTCCTTAGTATCCAAAACTACATCTCGAGTAGAAGGAACCTTGGTTGCAGGAAACTCAGCAAATGGACCGGTTTCCCACAAGGCTGAGGGTGCTAATCAATCTGGTCATGTACAAGAAGTTAGGTCTACTTCATTTCCATCAAGTAAACCAGACTCTGTAACATATGCCTGTGTTGTTGATGGTGTTCAGAACCATGTTTCACACTCATCTCCTATTAACGCTGACCAGTTTTATAGGGCTGGTATTGCAGCTGTCAATTTTCTTTCTGATTTAGTTAATTCTAAGGTTCCTGTATCAGATGGGATGGGAATACTGAGCTACTCTAATAATTGCATGGTTGATCCCGCCAGAACCCTACCCAATATCAGATCTTCCAATGTGAAAAAAATTAGAAAGGAGGACTTTACCAGTATTCATCCCAAACCAGCTGTTTCTACTCATCCAGGGCCGTCGAACCATTCAAGTAATTATCATGGTGCAAAGGGAAAAGGTGATAAATCAAATATAGCTAAAGGCTTTAAGCATGTTGCTTCTTCAGGGACAGAGAAGTCAGGGGTGGCTCCAAATATTCCTTTAAATAATCATGACCGCAAAGCCTTGCCACCAAGAACAAAAACTCATTCAAACGGCTATGTGGCAAATTTTGGTTCCAACACGCAAACCTCAAATCCACAGATGTTGGGGTCATTCAAGGAAAGTTTCAATAAACACCCCAGGGATGTGAAATTGCAAGCTGGAATTGCTCCAACAAACAGGCACTATGCAAACAATGGGCGCGTTGTGGAAGTGGTTAAAGATATTTTGCAACAGTTAAAGTGGGGTCCTGCCACGGAGAAGGCTCTTTATAACCTGAACTTTTCAATAGATGCATATCAAGCAAACCAAATCATAAAGCAACTTCAAGACCATTCAGTTGCACTAAGTTTCTTTTACTGGTTAAAGCAACAACGGGGTTTCCGGCATGATGAGCATACTTACACAACCATGGTTGGTATACTGGGCCGGGCCAGAAAGTTTGGTGCAATAAACGAATTGTTAGAGCAGATGGTTAAGGATGGATGTCAGCCTAATGTTGTAACTTACAATCGTCTAATTCACAGCTATGGCCGTGCAAACTACCTAAAGGAAGCGCTGAATGTGTTCAATCAAATGCAGAAGGTGGGATGCGAACCTGATCGTGTCACTTACTGCACGCTGATTGATATCCATGCAAAATCTGGATTTCTTGATGTGGCAATGTCTATGTATGAAAGAATGCAAAAAGTAGGCCTTTCTCCTGACACCTTCACTTACAGTGTTATAATCAACTGCCTTGGAAAATCTGGTAATTTAGCTGCTGCCCATAGGCTATTTTGTGAGATGGTTGATCAGGGTTGTGTTCCTAATATTGTCACCTACAATATCATGATTGCATTGCAAGCTAAAGCAAGAAACTATCAGACAGCATTGAATCTATATCGTGACATGCAGAATGCAGGATTTAAACCTGACAAAGTTACTTATAGCATTGTAATGGAGGTGCTTGGCCACTGTGGGTATCTTGAGGAAGCAGAAGCAGTTTTTGTTGAGATGAAACGGAAAAATTGGGTTCCGGATGAACCTGTTTATGGTCTTCTGGTAGACCTGTGGGGAAAGGCTGGTAATGTTGAGAAGGCTTGGGGATGGTATCAGGCAATGCTCAGTGCAGGTTTGCTTCCAAATGTACCAACATGCAATTCCCTTCTCAGCGCATTCCTCAGGATGTATAGGTTACCAGATGCATATAATCTTCTCCATAGCATGGTGGCTCTTGGCCTAAGTCCTTCTTTGCAGACCTATACTTTGCTTCTCAGTTGTTGTACAGAGGCACAATCACCATATGATATGGGTTTTTGTTGTGAGCTTATGGCAGTTACTGGCCATCCTGCGCATGCATTTTTACTGTCCATGCCAGCAGCCGGACCCGATGGTCAAAATGTGCGGGATCATGTAAGCAAATTCTTGGATCTGATGCATTCCGAGGATAGAGAGGGGAAACGAGGGCTTGTAGATGCAGTTGTGGATTTTCTTCACAAATCTGGGCTCAAGGAGGAGGCTGGTTCAGTTTGGGAGGTGGCTGCACAAAGGAATGTGTATCCAGATGCTGTCAAGGAGAAAAGCTCTTGTTATTGGCTTATAAATCTTCATGTCATGTCTGATGGAACTGCTGTAACAGCGTTGTCGAGAACACTTGCTTGGTTTCGCAGACAGATGCTGATATCTGGGGTTGGCCCTAGCCGGATAGATATTGTCACCGGATGGGGACGTAGGAGCAGGGTGACAGGTTCTTCCCTTGTGAGACAGGCAGTGCATGAACTGCTGCATATATTCAGTTTCCCATTTTTCACTGAAAATGGCAATTCCGGGTGTTTTGTCGGATGTGGGGAGCCTCTTAATCAATGGTTGCTCCACTCTTATGTGGAACGAATGCATTTACTCTAGTTCGTTATTGTAGAACCATTTCTCCTTCAGCTTTGACACCAATTTTGCTGCAGGGAAATGAGATTGGAATGTAATGTTTTATGCACTATGCTAACACTAGTGTGCATTTATCAAAGTTTATTTATTTTGGAATGCTTGATGGTAGTCTTTGATCTTTGATCTCCATATTATTCAATTTGTTTTCTTGCAAAATATTGGAAAACATTATCTTTGGTCATGTCATCTCATTTTTTTATGGTTAAAACATCAGGTCAAAACTGTTACAGATTATGCATGAAACTTCATCTTACTGGGAACTGAGGAGTGAAGACAATACCATCATCCTACCTATTGAACTTTGATCCTTATCGACTACTGAATAAGAAGGCATGCCTAATTCCATGTGGTACGTATACTTGTTAAAAAAAGACATGCCTCATTTCCCTGAGCACATGTACTTGTTAATTATATTGTTTCAATAGATAATTCATTTATAACTTCATTAATATTCTAGCTCATTAATTTATCCCATTTATTTGAATAATTGGTCTCAAGGTTCTATGTTTATTCGGATAAAATGTCTAATTCCATGAGGTTCGACGCTTCATCCTTTGAAAAAAAAATCTTATCCTCAAAGTTGATGACCTAAAAAAGTAAATTAACAAATTTTGCGAAGTAAAAGTAAAAAGCTGAGAATAAAATTTGCAAGTGCCACACCAAATAATAGGTTTCATCCAGTTGAAGAGCAATTGGCACCAAAAGTTCAGAAGTCCACGTGACTTGAGGAGCCATTTTTGTCTACGGTGGATCACGTTAGAAAAGGTGCACCATTGGACCGTGGCTGTTTAGCCGTTCGATTTTATAAAAATGATATCAATGCTAGAGACGTCACCTAACCATATTTCTCTTCGATTTCACAAGACCATCCTCCATTTTGTTCTAGCCCAAGTAGTTTGCCCAATCCGCGACTTGAACCAAACCACTCTCACAAAATACAAAATACAAAAGAAAATTACATCTGTTTTGTGAGCCTGAGTAGTTACGCGAGTGTGAGCGGATTCAAGTGCGGATCGTCAAGGTGCATGTGCAAAGAAGGATCGATTGAATAGTGGAGAAACACACGTGGATGCTGATGGATTAACTATCGAGGCTCATACACGCGGAGGGAGGAATAAAGGCAAAAAAATCCGTACTAGTGTTATTTTTCAAAAGTATCTCCATGTTAAAACACATTTGTAAAGAATAACGAGAGTAGAGCAGTCAAACATGTAAAGTTGACGGACGTCATCAGTCCCGCCACTTTCAACAACGAGACAACCTGCCATGTAGATGACTCATCCTAGTCCTGCCATATCAGTTGGCGAGATTATGCCACGTGTACCCACTCCCGCCAGGTAATGTGGCGCGACTCTGCCACGTCACCCACTCCCGCCACATTGTGTGGCGCAAGTATGCCACCCGCCAAGTAATGTGGCGCGACTATGCCACGTGTATTCCCGCTGCCGCCACATTGGATGACGGTTTACGTTGTCCTTCTTTAAACCCACGCGATACTCATGGGGTAGCGTCCCGTACTCTACAAAACTAATCTCGCCATTGACACTTACGGGAATACTTCCTTGGCTATATATAGAGTGTTCTGGTGTTACTCAATATGAAGTTCAGAGTGTTTGCTATTTTTGTATATGATTTTAACATATGGGTTTTTTGCTTGTCGTAATATTTTTGTATGAGTTGCTTAGTTATAATGTCAAAATTTTGTTGTATATATCACCTTGTTGTAATGTCGTAATTTTTTTTGAATGAGTTGTTGTTATGCTATTTAATGTTTTTTATTTACTTTTTTTTAATCTCCACTTTTATCTGATCCTTTTGTATTATTTGCATAAATACACAGTACAATGGAACAATATCGGTCTTTTGTATATTTTAATGGTTCTAAAATTAACAGTGTAGGTGGGTTGAGATTCGAAGGGGAAAAATGAGCAATGTATATTGTCCGAGGCTTGTCCATTGAAGATCTACTTCAGAAGATCCGCCAGAAGTTGAAGTTGCAACAAAATCAGGTAATTTCTTCAGTAACGGGTCGAGTCCCATGTGGAAATCGGAAATATGCAGGTTTTGAAATAATTGATGATGAGGACATTGATATTTTTCTTGGAACATTTGCCCAAACCTTTACTACGTCTCAATTTGTTGAGTTATATGTCGATATTGAGACATCAGACGACATGTCAATACCGACACGTGGGTTGGACCTTAACAGTCAGACACAAATGCCGTCATCATCGGTACCCCAGCCCACACAATCAACTATTGCAAGTGGAGATGAAAGCGACTATATGGTAGATGTTGAACTTGACAATGAAGAGGAGGAGGAAGATGAAGACACTCTACTGGCAAATGACCATGATCAGAATGAAAGTGATGGAGGTGATGATGAACATCATGATAATCCCATAACACATGAGACTGTTATCCCTACGTCCAATAATGCGGTTATTCCACCATCATCAGGTTAGCCATTGAACGTCTTGTATGATTATTGAACGTCTTGTATGATTAATTTTTATATAATCGCTTTAATATTTGTGAAATCTTTTATTTTTTATTTTTTTGTAGATATGACACCATTTTGGGATGACATCCCACACTATGATGCTGTTAATTTTGATTACCCGAACGAAGACATACTGGATGTTGAAGGCTTAGGTCGTGGTCCGTGGACAAGAGGAGACGAAATGATGTGAAACAAGAGTTCTGGTCGAAGAGCGATGTTCAAGCTGCTATAAAACATTACTGCATGAATGAGCATCAAAAAGCTGTAGTGGTTGAGAGTACTACCACGAAATTGTCTATGAGATGTCGTAAGCATGAAGAAGGCTGCAATTGGCGAGTAAGGGCAATTAAACCGAAGAATAGCAACAGCTGGTTAGTCAGTAAATGGGTTGGAAAACATTCTTGTGTCAGCACAACCCTTTGTCAAGATCACAAACAACTTGACTCACATTTTATATCTGAGGTCAT